>JANHGN010018657.1:5720-33663 GCA_024605025.1 Megaceryle maxima | reverse complement strand
AATATCTCCAGAGAAGGAGACTCCACAACCCCTCTGGGCAGCCTGTTCCAGTGCTCTGTCACCCTCACAGTGAAAAAGTTCCTCCTCATGTTTCAATGGAATTTCCTATGCCTCAACTTCCACCCATTGCCTCTTGCCCTGTCATCAGGCATCACCAAGAAGAGCCTGGCTCCATCCTCCTGGCACTTACCAGGAGTTTTAGTTAGAGATTTAAGTTATAGATGCTGTCTTTACTTTGATCTGTATATATAAAATGCCTGTAGCTATTACCTTAAATAAGTACTATTATTTTTGGTTTAATTAAATACAAGTCTAAAAAAGTTTTTTTTAACTTTTTCTTACTCTCTTTTTTTTTTTTTCTGAAGGTGCACCTGAAATCGATGTACCACCAGAATATACAGAATTGGTGAAGTATAAAGCAGGAACTTCAGTTAAACTAAAATTAGGCATCTCAGGCAAGCCTATACCCACAATTGAATGGTTCAAGAATGGAAATGAGGTACAAACCAGTGCACTAGTGTCCATTGAAAACACAACAGAATTTGCTTCTATACTCATTAAGGATGCAACTCGACTCAACAGTGGAATGTATGAATTAAAATTGAAGAATGCCATGGGTTCAGCATCAGCCCATGTCAGAGTACAGATACTTGGTATGTCTTGAGATATAACCGTATTATACTATTAAATAATAATTCAGTAATAAATACTTAACATCTTCTTTCTTCTGCCTTCCTCAGACAAGCCAGGACCACCAAGTGGACCAATACAGTTTAAGACAGTCACTGCTGAAAAGATTACAATAATGTGGGACCCACCAGCAGATGATGGTGGTGCACCTGTAACACACTATGTTGTTGAAAAGCGAGAGACAAGTCGGGTTGTATGGTCTTTAATTTCTGAAAAACTGGAGGGTTGTATCATAACTACAACAAAACTCATCAAAGGAAATGAATATATATTCCGTGTCCGTGGTGTGAACAAGTTTGGAATTGGTGATTCACTGGAGTCTGAACCCGTTATAGCCAAAAATTCTTTTGGTAAGAAACATCTAAAATAACTTAAGCAACTGAATCTTCTTGTCTATTATTTCTAAATTGTACTGACCTACTGACATATATTGTTTTTTGTTCAGTTACACCTGGACCACCTAGTGTACCAGAAGTCACAATGATAACCAAGAATTCTATGACCGTTATTTGGAATAGGCCCATTGTTGATGGAGGCAGTGAAATATCAGGATATTTTCTTGAGAAGCGTGACAAGAAGAGTCTGAGTTGGTTCAAGGTTACTAAAGAAACCATTCGGGACACTAGACAGAAAGTAACAGGTCTGACGGAAAACAGTGAATATCATTTCCGAGTTTGTGCTGTCAATGCAGCTGGACAAGGTCCATTCTCTGAAGCTTCTGACTTCTACAAAGCCGCAGATCCTGTTGGTAAGATAAAACGTGTAGTAATTCTAATTGGTTAGAAAACAATGGGCAACGAGAAGTTAGGATGGGATTACATCAATGTAATTGAGGGCAGATTTTGTTCTTCTTTATGATTAATTGTAAATATGGCTTCTGATCCCCCCCCCCCAAACTATCATTTACAGATAAACCAGGCTCACCAACAAAACTGAAGGTTGTAGATACAACCAAGACATCTGTCACCCTTGGCTGGATTAAACCTGCTTATGATGGAGGAAGTCAAATTACCAGCTATGTGGTGGAAAAAAGGGAAGGTGAAGAGCAAGAATGGACTGCAGTTAGTACCAAGGGAGAAGTGAGAACAACTGAGTATGTTGTATCTCACCTTCAGCCAAGTGTCAATTATTATTTCCGTGTATCTGCTATAAATTGTGCTGGGCAAGGAGAACCTATTGAAATGACAGAACCCGTTCAAGCTAAAGATATACTTGGTACTGTACTTTTCAGTAATTTATTATTTTATGTTTTGTGGATTTTTTTCAAAGCATTTCTTATTTTGTATTCCAAGTATGCATTACTAATTTATACTTATTTCCACAGTGACACCAGAGATTGATCTGGATGTTGCTCTCCGGACCTCTATTGTTGCTAAAGCAGGTGAAGATGTGCAAATAATGATTCCATTCAAAGGAAGACCTCCTCCAACAGTTACATGGAGAAAGGGTGACAAGAATCTTGGGACTGATGAAAGATATATCATTCAGAACACAGAATCATCTACACTACTTACTGTCCCTCAAGTTACCCGAAATGATACAGGAAAATATGTTCTTACAATTGAAAATGGAGTTGGAGAAGCAAAATCATCATTTGTGAATGTAAAAGTACTTGATACACCATCGGCCTGCCAGAAGCTGCAGCTTAAGCATGTTTCTCGTGGCACAGTTACACTGGTATGGGAGCCACCTCTCATTAATGGTGGTTCTGAAATAACAAATTATGTTGTTGAAAAAAGAGATGCTACAAAGAGGGCCTGGTCAACTGTAACAACACATTGTTCTCATACCACCTTTAAGCTAACTAACCTGTCAGAGAAGACTGCATTCTTCTTCCGTGTTCTTGCTGAAAATGAAATTGGGCTGGGTGAACCTTGTGAGACATCAGAACCAGTGAAAGCAGCAGATGCACCTGGACCTGTAAAAGATCTAGCCATGAAAGATGCCACAAAGACTTCTGTTAAATTGCAGTGGAACAAACCTGACTATGATGGTGGTAGCATTATATCGGACTATGTTATTGAAAAGAAACTGGAGGAGGAAAAAGAATGGACATATGCAGGCACAAGCAAGAGCTGTGAATTTGAAGTTGAAAAACTTAAAGAGCTTTCTGTCATGCACTTCAGAGTCTTTGCTAAAAATGAAAAAGGCATGAGTGACGGTGTTGCTGTTGGACCCATTACAGTGAAAGAACATATAATAACACCTGAAGCTGACCTTTCTGACATTCCTGGAGGTCAAATTGCAGTAAGAATTGGACATAACCTGCACATTGAATTGCCCTATAAAGCTAAACCTAAGCCATCAATGAGCTGGCTTAAGGACAACCTCCCTCTTAAAGAAACCGAACATCTTCGTTTCAAGAAAACTGAAAACAAGATAAGCTTAAGCATCAAGAATGTGAAAAAAGAGCATGCTGGCAAATACACTTTAATTCTTGATAATGTAGTCTCCAGAAAAACATTTGCAATCAATGTCATCACTCTTGGCCCTCCATCTAAGCCAAAAGGACCTTTAAGACTAGATGAAATTAAAGCAGATAGTGTAGTTTTGTCATGGGAAGCTCCTGAAGATGATGGGGGAGGAGAAATTACTGGCTACAGTATTGAGAAGAGAGAAACTTCACAAATGAACTGGAAGCTGGTGTGTTCAAGTGCTGCAAGAACAACTTTCAAAGTACCAAACCTTGTTAAAGACACTGAATATCAGTTTAGAGTTCGTGCAGAAAACAGATATGGAGTGAGCCCCCCTCTTGTTTCAGCAGATGTTGTGGCAAAGCATCAGTTTAGACCACCAGGTTCCCCAGGCAAGCCTGTTGTATACAACATAACCGCTGATGGAATGACCATATCTTGGGATGCTCCTGTTTATGATGGTGGTTCGGAGATTATTGGATACCACGTTGAGAAGAAAGAAAGAAACAGTATTTTGTGGCAGAAGGTTAATGTGGCATTAATATCCAGCAGAGAATATAGGATTACTGGACTGCTGGAGGGCCTGGATTACCAGTTCCAAGTATATGCTGAAAATGCTGCTGGTCTAAGCCGAGCTAGTGAGCCGAGCAAATTTACATTGGCAGTCTCTCCAGTGGGTGAGTGAATGATCAATCACTCATCCAAGACAATTCTCATCTTTTAGACTATGGTGAGCAGTAATAAAAATAAATTTTCTTTTCCTTTCAGACCCACCTGGTACTCCTGATTACATTGATGTTACAAGGGAAACAGTCACCCTTAAATGGACACCCCCACTGCGTGATGGAGGCAGTAAGATTGTGGCTTACAGCATTGAGAAACGGCAGGGAAGTGAAGACCGTTGGCTCCGATGTAACTTTACTGATGTCAGTGAATGCCAATATACAGTTACAGGACTCAGTTCAGGTGACCGATATGAATTCAGAGTGCTTGCAAGAAACGCTGTTGGTACAATCAGCCCACCTTCACAGTCTTCAGGCTATATCATGACCAGAGATGAAAACAGTAAGAATTATTTCTTAATATGCTTATATTTGGGTGCTGGAGTCATCTAGAGCTTCTGGCTGTACTGATGGGAAATGGTAGGCCATGGGGGGAAGAAAGTGTGACAGGTCCTTCCAGTCAATTCAGAACATTCCTATTTGTACCCAAAGATAGGAGGGTCTAAATTAAAGACTGAAATCTAGCAGATATAAGTAATCAGTTGCTGAAAGCTATGGGGACTCTACATTTCTGTTGGATAAGAAGCAGTGGCAAAATTAGAAAGAAATAGTAAACCGTAAAATTCTGATACATTGAATAATTTGGAAATTAAAATGTGCCTCAGCTAATTTAGCATACTGCAACAGCATATATTAATGGTGTCTTTCACCCATTGTTAATATGATGTGTCATGTGCTTACAGGAAAAATAGGTTCATAGTTCATGTAAGAACTACTTTTTGAGAATTCCATTTTCTAAGTGAAAGAATTCTAAATATTTTTATAATTAGCACATTAAAAAGAGGATCAGGAAAAATACCTATCTATATGGGAATTTAATTGTATTTTCCTTTTTTAGTTGCTCCAACAATTGAATTTGGCCCTGAGCACTTTGAAGGCCTTACTGTTAAAGCTGGAGAGAGCATTAGACTTAAAGCTCTCATCAAAGGACGTCCAGTACCTAAAGTGACATGGTTTAAGGATGGTAAGGAGATTGAGAAAATGATGGGTATAGAAATCACTACAGCTATTGGATATAGTACAATCTTCATTAGAGATGCTACCCGGGATCATCGTGGAGTTTACACAGTAGAAGCCAAAAATGCATCAGGCACTAAACGAGAAGATATTACCTTCAGAGTACAAGGTACTGCACCAAACACTTTCAGCATGTTCTTTTAAAACAATATTTTAAGTGCCAGCAAATTATAATTCTGAACCTTTTCAATTGCAGACACACCAGGAAAAGTTGGTGGACCAATACGATTCACAAACATTACTGGAGAAAAAGTCACATTATGGTGGGACCCTCCAGCTAATGATGGTTGTGCTTCTGTTTCTCACTACATAATTGAAAAACGTGAAACCAGCAGGATTGCTTGGGCATTAGTTGAAGATAAATGTGAACCTTGCAGCTACACAGCACTTAAACTAATTAAAGGCAATGAGTACCAATTCCGTGTCTCTGCAGTGAACAAATTTGGGGTTGGCAGACCATTGGAGTCTGATCCAGTTACCGCACAAATACCTTACAGTAAGTTTCCATCTAATTCTGTAGAAATAACTGTGGAGTTACCATCTTGTCTTTCTAATGACATTTCTCTTTTTTTAGCTCTCCCTGATGCACCAGGAACTCCAGAGCCTACCAACATTACAGGAGACAGTATCACACTTACATGGGCGAGACCAAAATCAGATGGTGGAAGTGAAATAAATGAGTATATTCTAGAAAGAAGAGAAAAGAAGAGCATGCGCTGGGTTAAAGTATCCAGTAAGAGACCCATTACTGAGAACAGATACAGAGTAACCAGCCTTATTGAAGGCAATGAGTATGAATTCCATGTAATGGCTGAAAACGCTGCAGGAGTTGGACCTCCAAGCGACATTTCAAAGCTGATTAAATGTAGAGAACCAGTCAGCCCACCAAGTGCTCCTAATGTTGTAAAGGTAACAGATACATCAAAGACTAGTGTAAGCTTAGAATGGACCAAGCCAGTTTTTGATGGAGGCATGGAAATAATTGGGTACATCATTGAGATGTGCAAAGCTGATCTTGAAACATGGCAGAAAGTCAATGCAGAGACTGTTCTTGCTACTAAATATACCGTTGTTGATTTGGAGGCAGGAGAACACTATAAATTCAGAGTTAGTGCTGTCAATGGTGCTGGCAAAGGAGAAAGTTGTGAAGTTCCTGCTTTGATTCAAACTGTGGACAGGCTTTCTGCACCTGAAATTGATATTGATGCAAACTTCAAGCAGACTCATATTGTAAGAGCAGGTGCAAGCATTCGTCTGTTTATTGCCTTCTCTGGAAGACCTGTTCCTACTGCTGTGTGGTCAAAAGCAGATGCTAATCTTAGCTTGCGTGCTGATATTCAAACAACTGATTCATTCAGCACATTGACTGTGGAGGAATGCAATAGAAATGATGCTGGCAAGTATGTCTTTACTGTGGAAAAC
The DNA here is from genome assembly GCA_024605025.1 of Megaceryle maxima. NCBI lineage: Eukaryota > Metazoa > Chordata > Aves > Coraciiformes > Cerylidae > Megaceryle > Megaceryle maxima. The sequence goes on along the minus strand of JANHGN010018657.1, from coordinate 27,338 downwards.
AACAGTGGGAGTAAGTCTATTACATTTACTGTCAAGGTTTTGGACACACCTGGTCCACCAGGTCCTATTACGTTTAAAGATGTGACTCGAGGATCTATTACTTTAATGTGGGATGCTCCTGTTCTGGATGGCGGTTCACGTATCCATCACTACATTGTGGAAAAACGGGAAGCAAGCCGTCGTAGCTGGCAAGTTGTGAGTTCAAAGTGCACACGACAAATCTTTAAGGTCACTGATCTGGCAGAAGGTGTGCCATATTACTACCGAGTGTCAGCAGAAAATGAATATGGTGTAGGTGAACCCTGTGAATTAACAGAACCAGTTGTAGCCACAGAAGAACCTGCACCACCTAAGAGACTAGATATTGTTGATACAACCAAATCTTCTGTAGTTTTAGCTTGGCTTAAACCTGATCATGACGGTGGTAGCCGTGTTACTGGATACCTTCTTGAAATGAAACAAAAAGGATCCGATTCCTGGATTGAAGCTGGACAAACTAAACAACTTACTTTCACTGTTGAAGGCCTAGTAGAGAACACTGAATATGAGTTCCGGGTCAAGGCAAAGAATGATGCTGGATATAGTGAGCCAAGAGAAGCTTTCTCTTCTGTTATTATTAAGGAGCCACAAATTGAACCAACAGCAGATCTCAGTGAAATAAGCAGACAGCTTATAACATGCAAGGCTGGAAGCACCTTTACTATTGATATTCCAATTAGTGGGCGCCCAGCTCCAAAAGTGACATGGAAACTTGAGGAGATGAGGCTGAAGGAAACTGAAAGAGTGACCATCAAGACAACAAAACACAGAACCACACTGACTGTAAAGGACAGTATGAGAGGTGACTCTGGTAAATACTACCTCACACTTGAAAACACTGCTGGTGTGAAAACATTTACTATCACAGTGGTAGTCATAGGAAGGCCAGGTCCTGTCACTGGCCCAATTGAAATATCATCTGTCTCTTCTGAATCCTGTGTGTTGACCTGGAAAGAACCTGAAGATGATGGTGGCAGTGACATTACAAATTACATTGTAGAGAAACGTGAATCTGGCACAACAGCATGGCAGCTGGTAAATTCCAGTGTGAAACGTACACAGATCAAAGTCACTCATCTCACAAAATACCAGGAGTACAGTTTCCGAGTAAGCTCAGAAAACAGATTTGGTGTGAGCAAACCCCTTGAATCAAAACCAGTAGTTGCTGAGCATCCATTCGGTAAGTGAACACTTTTCAAAACTTGTTAATCTCCTCTGATTGAGGTATTTGTAATAACTAACATTTTCCTCACTATCTTTTTTTTTTTTTTTTTTTTTTTAAATGTTTAGTTCCACCAAGTCCACCTTCAAGGCCAGAAGTATATTCTGTGTCTGCAACTGCCATGGCCATTCGCTGGGAGGAACCCTATCATGATGGTGGGAGCAAAGTCATTGGATATTGGGTTGAAAAGAAGGAGCGCAACACCATCCTCTGGGTGAAGGAGAACAAAGTGCCATGCTGTGAATGTAACTACAAAGTCACGGGATTGGTGGAAGGCCTAGAATACCAATTCAGAACCTATGCTTTAAATGCCGCAGGTGTTAGCAAGGCTAGTGAAGCTTCCAGACCTGTAGTGGCTCAAAATCCTGTTGGTAAGTATTACTTTTAGAGTTATGTTGTTATTTCAGCTAAAATAGAATTGCATTTCTCATTTTTCTATTTTATTCCTCCAGATCCACCAGGAAGACCAGAAGTAACAGATGTCACCAGATCTACAGTGTCACTGAGCTGGTCAGCACCCCTTTATGATGGTGGAAGCAAAATTATCGGATATATTATAGAGCGCAAACCATACAGTGAATCTGGTGATGGACGGTGGCTGAAATGCAATTATACCATTGTCTCAGAAAACTTTTTTACTGTGACAGCTCTTAGTGAAGATGAAGCATACGAATTCCGTGTATTAGCAAAGAATGCTGCAGGTGTGATTAGTAAAGGATCAGAATCTACCGGCGCTGTCATTTGCAAAGATGAATACTGTAAGTATTCACTTGGAACATTTAAAAACTTAATGGTCTATTTTAAGAACTGTCATGTAATTTGTTTTTAACCTCTTTTTTTTTTCCTTATGACAGCACCACCAAAAGCTGAACTCGATGCCAGGCTACAGGGAGAAGTTGTGACCATTAGGGCTGGATCAGATCTTGTTCTTGATGCAGCCATTGGTGGGAAACCAGAACCAAAAGTCTTCTGGTCCAAAGGTGACAGGGAATTGGATCTGTGTGAAAAGATATCTCTGCAATACACTAGCAAACGAGCCATCGCAATTATCAAGTTCTGTGATAGAAGTGATAGTGGAAAATATACTCTAACAGTTAAAAATGCCAGCGGGATGAAACAAATTTCAGTTCTTGTCAAAGTGCTTGGTATGTATCCTGTGATTAGTATTCATACTTAGTTTACTAAAACCCCCATATTCTTTTAAATTAGATTGGGACACTTTTCCTTAGCTGCTAATAACAATACTTATTTTCATCTCTACCCAGATTCACCGGGTCCATGTGCAGGCAAAATCACAGTAAGCAGAGTAACAGAAGAGAAATGTACTCTGGCATGGAACATTCCAGAGGAAGATGGAGGTGCACAAATCACTCACTATATCGTAGAAAGGCGTGAAACCAGCAGACTTCACTGGGTTATTGTTGAGGCTGAATGTCAGACTTTATCATGTGTGGTAACAAAACTTATTAAAAATAATGAATACATCTTCCGTGTGAAGGCTGTCAACAAATATGGACCAGGTATTCCACTTGAAACAGAACCTGTGATTGCCAGGAATGCTTTCAGTGAGTGTTACTATCTTCCATTCTTCATCAGAATTTGTGGAGTATTTCTCATAGATAAACAATTTGTTAATTTTTTTTTTTTTTTTCACCTTTTAAAAAAACCTCAGCTATTCCAACACAGCCTGGTGCTCCTGAAGAAGTAAGTGTCGGCAAGGAACATATCATTATTCAGTGGACAAAGCCAGAATCAGATGGTGGCAGTGAGATTAAGGACTATCTTGTGGACAAACGTGAAAAGAAAAGTCTGCGCTGGACACGGGTGAACAGAGATTTCACTGTTTATGATACCAGACTGAAAGTCACTGGTCTTATGGAAGGCAGCCAGTACCAGTTCCGTGTCACTGCAGTAAATGCTGCTGGGAACAGTGAGCCTAGTGAAGCCTCACAATACATGTTATGTAAAGAACCATCATGTAAGTTGCCACATTTAAAACATATTTTAATATTTACTTATAATAATGGAGCATAAACCCACGCTGACATTTTGACTAAGGTACTCAAAACCACATATGATCTCACTGAACTAGCTAGTAGTAGAATAAACTTAAAAGCAGTTATAGTTCATTGTAAATGCATTTTCTGTCATTAACTATTTAGAAATTGTTTTTAACTGTAAAATTTCCTACAACAATATGAAATTTATTTTATTCTTTTTAAAAGATACTCCTGCACCACCTTCGGCTCCAAGAGTTGTGGATACTACTAAGCATAGCATAAGTTTAGCCTGGTCAAAGCCCACATATGATGGTGGTGCTGACATTTTAGGCTACGTTCTTGAAATGAGAGAAGAAGGTACTGAACAGTGGTATCGACCACATACAACTGCTACTCTGAGGAATGCCGAATTCACTGTGACTGGTCTTAAAGCAACCCAGAAATACCAATTCAGAGTTGCTGCTACAAATGTGAATGGTATGAGTGAATTTAGTGAATCATCGGCAGAAATAGAACCTGTGGAAAGAATAGGTAATTTGAAAACAATGTATATTTTAAGGAATAATTATATTTTCCTTTAGAGCTACTAAAAGATTAATTAATTCCATGTTCCTTACACCCTTCACCAGAAATACCTGAGCTTGAGCTTGATGATGATCTGAAGAAGACAGTTACAGTCAGAGCTGGTGGTTCCCTGCGTCTAATGGTCTCTGTATCTGGTAGACCTGCTCCTGTAATCACATGGAGCAAGCAAGGTGTTGACCTTGTAAGTCGAGCTATTATTGATACTACGGACAGCTACACTCTCCTTCTTGTGGATAAAGTTAATCGGTATGATGCTGGAAAATATGTCATTGAGGCTGAAAATCAATCAGGAAAGAAGTCCGCAACTATTTCTGTAAAAGTGTATGGTAAGTACTGCTACAGTTGTATATGGGCATTACATTACTCATAGTGTGCATTGCTCAGGAATAAGAAATTCATTAAATTCCAAATGAAGTTTGCAGTTTAAATAACATGACAATGTTTGGGAATTCAGAAAAACAATCTAATCCAAAGGAATATACATAGTTTTGAAAGCTGTACTAGTTTATAAATCAAATCCCAGTGTTGGTTATTTTATATGCCTGAAGCAATCATTGACTGTAATAGGAAAGGATCTAAAGGGGGAAAAATATATTTTTTTCTCTGTCTTAGATACACCTGGTCCACCAGCTGCAGTGAGAATTAAGGAAGTATCAAAAGATTCTGTGACACTTACTTGGGATATACCAACCACTGATGGTGGAGCCCCAGTCAACAATTATATAATTGAGAAACGTGAAGCTTCCATGAGAGCTTATAAGACTGTCACTACCAAATGCAGCAAGACATTTTATAGAGTTACTGGACTTCTAGAAGGAGCTTTATATTATTTCAGAGTACTACCAGAAAATATTTACGGCATTGGTGAAGCTTGTGAAACATCTGATGCAGTACTAGTATCTGATGTCCCCATGGTACCACAAAAACTTGAAGTGATTGACACAACTAAATCAACTGTTACTCTTGCATGGGAGAAGCCACCACATGATGGTGGCAGCAGATTGACTGGCTACGTTATTGAGGCCAGCAAAGCTGGAACAGAAAGATGGTTGAAGGTAGTGACACTGAAGCCTACTGTCTACGAGCATACAATTATCTCTCTCAATGAAGGTGAGCAGTACTTGTTCAGGGTCAGAGCACAGAATCAGAAGGGCCTGTCAGAACCACGAGAGATTGTCACAGCAGTGACAGTACAAGACCAAAAAGGTATGTGTCTACTGTTAAAAATAACAGGGTTAAGCTTACACTAAATCAATGTGATATTTATAAAATGGATATTTAAACTATCAATGGTTTACTTTTTTTAGTTCTACCAAGAATTGACCTTGCTGGAATACCTCAGAAGACAATTCATGTACCTGCTGGCAAGCCCATTGAGTTATCTATTCCAATTGAAGGACGACCACCTCCATCTGTGTCTTGGTTCTTTGCTGGTTCTAAACTAAAAGAATCAGAACGCATCAAAATGGAGACTGTTGCCAAAAAGGCTAAATTAACTGTGCGTGAGACCACCATACATGACACTGGAGAGTATACACTTGAACTGAAGAACACAACTGGAACAGTCACTGACACAATAAAGGTTATAATCCTTGGTAAGGGTTTAAAAAAATAATTGTCCATAATCTTTCTCTATCTGAACTTCGTTACATCAGCAATATGATTCCTTTTCTCTACATTTATTTTTCTTCTAATTTTCTTTTTTTTTTATCCTAGACAAACCTGGACCACCTGTTGGACCTATCCGAATTGAGGAAGTTGATTCAAATTATGTAACCATCTCCTGGGAACCACCTGAACTGGATGGCGGAGCTACCCTTAGTGGCTATGTGGTAGAACAGCGTGATGCTCACCGTCCTGGATGGCTGCCAGTTTCAGAGTCAGTAACCAGGACAATGTTTAAGTTCACCAGACTTATTGAAGGTGCAGAGTATGTGTTCCGTGTGGCTGCTACAAACCGCTTTGGAATTGGATCTTACCTGCAGTCTGAAATTATAGAATGCAAGAGCAGAATCCGTAAGTCTGAATCTTTGCTTATTCACTACTTTTAAAAATAAGAAAAATGTATATTTAAATACACTTAGATATCCACACATAGATAAGATTTTTCTAAAAGTTACTATTTCGTTTTGCCAAATAAAATGGTACATTATGATGCACAGTAGTCTTGTATTTCCAAAGGAAAATGCCATCTCTACATTTACATAGGTATATTTAGATGCACTGCACAGAACCAGGATGGTAAACCTGAATTTTCTGCTCAGGTCTACCATAAGCCTTGAAAAATTGCTTTACTCCAGTACAAAACCAGGAGTAGTTTACTGACCTAGTTTGTAAAGTTTTTTGACATCTGCTGATAAAGAGTTTGATAGAATTTTGATATGACGTTGTCATTCACAATACATGGCATATTACTAATGTGTAGAATCATTTGAGACTTTCTTCACTAATTCTTTGTTGTTTTTACAGGTATTCCTGGTCCTCCTGGCACTCCAGATGTGTTTGATATCTCTCGAGATGGCATGACATTAACTTGGTATCCTCCAGAAGATGACGGTGACTCACAGATTACCGGTTATATTGTGGAACGCAAAGAAGTTAGAGCAGATAGATGGATCCGTGTAAACAAAGTTCCGGTCACTATGACTCGTTACCGTTCCACTGGGATGGTTGAAGGATTAGAATATGAACACCGAGTCACAGCAATCAATGCCAGAGGCACTGGGAAACCCAGCCGTCCTTCTAAGTCTGTTGTTGCCAGAGATCCAATTGGTAAGTAATTTCCTACGTAAATTAAGCACATTATGGTAGAAGAGACTTTCCACTTTTTTTAAATTTGGAAATTTATCTAGGTGTTTTAACAAATGAGATTCTGACTGGAGAAAACTAAGAAAAAACAAGCGAAAATATTTTATTCTAAGTTTTCCTGTATAAATCCTATACACTTAATAGAGATCGTATGTTGCAAGTTAGTACTTGTAACATCTTTTAAACATTCATTAAAAAAAATCTCACCTCTGTATCTTGTCTTCTCTTCCAGCTCCTCCAGGTAAACCTCAGAATCCAAGAGTCACTGATACAACAAGAACATCTGTCTCCCTGGCTTGGAGTCCACCAGAAGATGAAGGTGGTTCTAAAGTTACTGGCTACTTAATTGAGATGCAGAAAGTTGATCAATTTGAATGGACCAAATGCAATACCACACCAACAAAGATTCGTGAATACACGTTGACACATCTCCCCCAGGGTGCAGAGTACAGATTCCGTGTGCTAGCCTGTAATGCTGGTGGGCCAGGAGAACCTGCTGAAGTGCCAGGCACAGTCAAAATAACAGAAATGCTTGGTAAGACACTTGAAGTTTTAACTCTCATTGAAAGCTGTCCTACAAAAGTATTTGTTTAAAGCAAGTATGATATTATCTGTAAAACAGACATAGCATGATGTGTTTATTTTGTTTACAGAATATCCTGACTATGAACTTGATGAAAAATACCAGGAAGGTCTTATGGTGAGACAAGGTGGAGTTATCAGGCTTACAATACCCATCAAGGGTAAGCCTGTCCCACTATGCAAATGGACAAAAGAAGGACACGACATCAGCAAGAGGGCCATGATTGCGACTTCTGACACACACACAGAACTTGTGATCAAAGATGCAGAAAGAGAAGACTCAGGCACCTATGATTTGGCACTTGAAAACAAATGTGGCAAAAAAGCTGCATATATTAAAGTCAGAGTGATTGGCATTCCAAATCCACCAGAAGGGCCACTTGAGTATGATGACATACAAGCTCGTTCTGTCAGAGTAAGCTGGAGACCACCTACTGATGATGGTGGTGCAGATATCCTAGGTTATATTGTTGAGAGACGAGAAGTACCAAAGACTGCCTGGTACACCGTTGATTCTAGAGTGAAAGGAACATCACTAGTGGTGAAAGGGCTCAAAGAAAATGTGGAATATCACTTCCGTGTTTCTGCTGAAAACCATTTTGGTATTAGTAAATCTCTCAAATCTGAAGAACCAGCAGTACCAAAGACACCTCTAAGTAAGTCCTCTTTTAGATTACTTTTATTTTTATAATTTTTAATTACTACATTATGGTTCTAGAAGTGTAATAGTATATGCAAATGTTTTCATGTTATATTGTTATTATTATTTCTATTATTTTTGTTATTATAATTATTAACAGATCCTCCAGAGCCTCCAAACAACCCACCTGAAGTGCTTGATGTTACAAAGAGTTCTGTCAACTTGTCCTGGTCCAGGCCTAAAGATGATGGTGGTTCTCGTGTAACTGGCTACTACATTGAACGCAAAGAGACATCTACAGAAAAATGGGTCCGGCATAATAAGACGCAGATTACCACTACCATGTACACAGTCACAGGACTTGTTCCAGATGCTGAATATCAATTCCGTATCATTGCTCAAAATGACATAGGTGAAAGTGAAGCAAGTCCAGCTTCTGAACCAGTTGTATGCAAGGATCCATTTGGTAAGAACATGTTTCCATTAACAGACCTTCTGAAGAGCAATTTGGTGACATGTAGAAAGGAATTTATTTTCTCTATTTACTTTAATTTTCAGACAAACCAAGCCAACCTGGAGAAATTGAGATCACTTCTATATTTAAGGACAGCATTACATTAGAATGGGAACGACCTGAAAGTGATGGTGGCAAAGAGATCCTTGGCTACTGGGTTGAATATCGCCAGTCTGGAGAAAGCACATGGAAAAAATGCAATAAAGAACGCATCAAGGACAGGCAGTTTACAGTAGGAGGTTTACTAGAGGCTACGGAATATGAGTTCCGTGTTTTTGCAGAAAATCAGACAGGCCTCAGCAGACCTCGAAGGACTGCTATGGCAGTGAAAACTAAACTAACATGTAAGCAAAAATATATCACTATATTTGCTGTGTCATAAACCACAGTGCTGCACTTTACATGCTGCCTATTTGTTTTACATGTTATTTGCCAACATGACTGTCCTAAAGCACAGTCATTTAAGTACAAGGCACAAGTATAAGTGAAAATTAATTTCCAATAATATGGTAACAGAGGAAAATGTCATAGTAATCTTCATATTTTTTTTATTTGTCATAGCTGGAGAAGCACCTGCCATAAGAAAGGAAATGCAGGATGTTACCACTAAACTGGGTGAAGCGGCACAGCTGACATGCCAGATCGTTGGGAGACCTTTGCCTGATATTAAATGGTACCGCTTTGGCAAAGAACTGGTGCAAAGCCGAAAATATAAAATGTCATCTGATGGACGGAATCATACACTGACAGTAATAACAGATGAACAGGAGGATGAAGGTCTCTACACTTGTATGGCTACCAATGATGTCGGAGAAATTGAAACTAGTGGCAAGTTGTTATTGCAGGCACCTCCTCAGTTCCACCCTGGCTTCCCATTGAAAGAGAAATACTATGCAGGTACAGGTGGCACCCTCCGCCTTCATGTTGTATATATTGGCCGACCCGTGCCAGCAATAACTTGGTTCCATGGCAACAAACCATTGAGAGGATCAGAAACAGTTACTATTGAGAACACAGAGAATTATACTCATCTTGCTATTAAGAATGTCCAGCACAAGACTCATGCTGGGAAGTACAAAGTGCAACTCAGTAACACATTTGGAACGGTTGACACTGTACTTAATGTGGAAATACAAGGTAATTAATTTTGTTTTCAGAATTTTGTGGATTTTCTCAAGTATTTACTGGCAAAATAACTAAAAATACTGTGCTTTTTCTGTTACAGATAAGCCAGATAAACCAGTAGGGCCAATTGTTATAGAGTCTATACTTAAGAATTCTGTGGTGATAAGCTGGAAACCACCAGATGATGATGGAGGTGTTATGATAACAAATTACATCATAGAGAAACGTGAAGCCAAGGAAGGAGCAGAATGGCAACTTGTATCTTCAAGCATTTCAGGCACAACCTGTAGAATTGTTAACCTAACTGAAAACGCAGGCTATTATTTCCGTGTTTCTGCTCAGAATATATATGGCATTAGTGAAGCCCTGGAGGTTTCATCAGTTGTTGTTATGAAGCCTCCATTTGGTAAGTGGGTATCAAAATATCAATTTCTGTATGCTCCTGTAATTGCTAAGGGCAGCTTGCTCACTTCAGTTTTTGAACTTTCTTTTTCTTTACAGAAAAACCAGGACAACCTGGTCAGCCAGTAGCAAGTGCTGTCACAAAGGATTCTTGTGTTGTCTCATGGAAGCCACCTGCAAGTGATGGTGGTGCAAAAATTAGAACTTACTATCTTGAGAAGCGTGAGAAAAAGCAAAACAAGTGGATTTCTGTAACAACAGATGAAATTCGTGAAACAGTCTATTCTGTGAAAGATCTTATTGAAGGTCTTGAATATGAGTTCCGCGTAAAATGTGAAAATCTTGGTGGTGAGAGTGAGTGGAGTGAGGTATCACAACCAGTCATTCCAAAATCTGATGTACCAATTCAAGCTCCACATTTTAAGGAAGAACTAAGGAATCTGAATGTGAAATTCCAAGCTAATGCCACATTTGTCTGCAAAGTCACTGGTCATCCTAAACCAATCGTTAAGTGGTACAGACAGGGTAAAGAAATCATGCCAGATGGTGAAAAGATCAAGATACAGGAATTCAAGGGTGGATATCATCAGATGGTCATCACAAATGTAACAGATGATGATGCCACAGTATATCAAGTTAGAGCTACCAACCAGGGAGGATCTGTGTCTGGCACTGCTTCCTTGGATGTTGAAGGTGAATGAAGGGTCTTGATTCCTAAGACAAATTATTTTTAAGCTTTGAATGTTTGAGACTATTGGTGCTCTTCTCATGTGCTTTTGATGATGTGTTATTTTTTTCTTCCTTTCTATTCCAGTTCCTGCAAAGATTCACTTGCCCAAAAACCTGGAAGGCATGGGAGCTGTTCATGCCCTCCGAGGCGAAGTAGTGAGCATCAAGATTCCATTCAGTGGCAAGCCTCCCCCTGTAATCACATGGCAGAAGGGGCAAGACCTTATTGATACTAATGGACACTACCAAGTCATTGTAACACGATCATTCACATCTCTTGTTTTTCCAAATGGCGTTGACAGAAAAGATGCAGGGTTTTACATTGTTTGTGCCAAAAACAGATTTGGAATTGATCAAAAAACAGTTGAATTAGATGTGGCTGATGTGCCTGATCCACCGAGAGGTCTGAAGGTATCTGACATTTCAAGGGATTCAGTCAACCTAACCTGGAATGAACCAGCTACTGATGGTGGAAGCAGAATCATAAACTACATTATTGAGAAACGTGCTACAACAGCAGAACGATGGATTCGTGTCGCACAAGCTCGTGATACACGATACACAGTGGTGAACCTATTTGGCAAGACCACCTATCAATTCCGTGTAATTGCAGAAAATAAGTTTGGCCAAAGCCAGCCTTCTGAACCTACTGATCCAATCATAACAAAGGAAGATAAGACCAGAGTAATGAACTATGATGAAGAAGTTGATGAGACCAGAGAAGTCACCACAGTTAAAGCAGCTCACTATTCTACAAAGGAACTCTACGACAAATACATGATTGCAGAAGAGCTTGGACGTGGGCAGTTTGGCATTGCACACCGCTGTGTTGAGGCAGTTTCAAAAAAGACTTACCTGGCCAAGTTTGTCAAAGTAAAGGGTGCTGACCAAGTTTTAGTAAAGAAAGAAATTTCCATTCTAAATATGGCTAGGCACCAAAATATCCTGTATCTTCATGAATCATTTGAGAGCCTAGAAGAATTGGTCATGATCTTTGAATTCATTTCTGGAGTTGACATCTTTGAAAGACTCAGCACAGCTTCATTTGAACTTAATGAAAGAGAAATAGTAAGTTATGTACGCCAGGTCTGTGATGCACTAGAATTTTTACATGGTCACAACATTGGACATTTTGATATTAAACCAGACAATATTATTTACTTCACAAGAAGAAGCTCTGTGGTTAAAATTGTTGAATTTGGTCAAGCCAGACAACTGAAGCCTGGAGACAGCTTTAGACTTCAGTTCACTTCTCCTGAATACTATGCACCTGAAGTACATCATCATGATTTGGTCAGCACAGCTACTGACATGTGGTCAGTTGGTGCTCTAACATATATACTTCTCAGTGGCATTAATCCTTTCACTGCTGAAACAAACCAACAAGTTATTGAAAATATTCTAAATGCCGAATACAATTTTGACGATGAAGCATTCAAAGACATAAGCATTGAGGCTATGGACTTCATTGATCGCCTACTAGTAAAGGAAAGAAAAGCTCGGATGACAGCTGCTGAAGCGCTTAACCATGTGTGGCTAAAACAGCAGACAGAAAAGACCAGCACTAAAACCATCAAGACCTTGAGGCACAGGCGTTACTACCAAACGCTAGTAAAGAAGGAGTGGAACACAGTTGTGTCAGTAGCCCGCATTTCCTGTGGAGGTGCAATTAGATCTCAGAAAGGCATAACAGTGGCTAAAGTTAAAGTCGCACCAGTAGACATTGGTCCCATTGCTGGGCAGATAAAGCACACTGTTACAGAAGAAGGAGGGCATGCCAAATACGTGTGTAGGATTGAAAACTATGATCAGTCCACTCAAGTCACATGGTACTTTGGTATGAGGCAATTAGAAAGCAACGAGAAATATGAAATCAATTATGAAGAAGGTGTGGCAACCATGTATGTCAAAGATGTTTCTAAATCCGATGATGGTACCTACAGATGCAAGGTAGTAAATGACTATGGTGAGGACAGCTCTTATGCAGAACTTTTTGTTAAAGGTGTGAGAGAAATTTCTGAGCATTACAGATGCAGAACTGTTAGGAAAGTGAAGCGACGGGTTGATACAATGAGACTATTAGAGCGTCCACCAGAATTTACTCTGCCTTTGTATAACCGCACTGCATACGTTGGAGAAAATGTCAGGTTCGGAGTAACTATAACAGTTCACCCAGAACCTCGCCTAACATGGTTCAAATCAGGCCAGAAAATCAAACCTGGTGATGATGATAAGAAGTATACTTTTGAATCAGACAAGGGTCTTTATCAGCTCGTCATTAACAATGTCACCGAAGAAGATGATGCTGAATACAGTATTGTGGCACGTAATAAATATGGTGAAGACAGCTGCAAAGCTAAGCTGACTGTGATTCCACATCCACCTCCAGCAGATGCCACACTAAGGCCAATGTTTAAAAGACTGCTGGCAAATGCTGAATGTCAAGAAGGCCAAAACGTCAGTTTTGAGATCAGGGTATCTGGTGTACCAAAACCAACACTGGAATGGGAGAAAGATGGTCAACCTCTATCATTTGGTCCTAACTTTGATATAATTCATGAAGGTTTAGACTATTATGCTTTGCACATCAGAGATACTTTACCAGAAGACAGTGGTTATTACAGAGTTACTGCTACAAACAGTGCTGGATCTACAAGCTGTCAGGCTTATCTAAAAGTTGAACGCTTGAAATATGTCAAGCGTGAGTACAAGAGTGAAGAAGAGCGGGAGAAGCATGTACAGAGACAAATCGACAAGACCTTACGAATGGCAGAAATCCTTTCTGGGGTTGAACCTGTTCCACTTACACAAACTGCACAAGAGGCTCTCAGAGAAGCTGCTATCTTATATAAACCAGCTGTTAGCACTAAGACTGTCAAAGGTGAATATGAAATTAAGAAAGAAGAAAAGAAAGAAGAAAGAAGACTTCGTATGCCGTATGAGATCCCAGAGCCTCGCAAACATGTGCGTACTACTCTTGAGGAAGATCAGAGCATTAAACACTTTGTGCCTCTGTCAGACATGAAGTGGTACAAGAGGCTGCGAGACCAGTATGAAATGCCAGGCAAACTTGAGCGAACTGTTCAGAAACGCCAGAAACGTATACGCCTTTCCAGGTGGGAGCAATTCTACGTGATGCCACTGCCACGCATTACTGATCAGTATAAGCCTAAATGGCGCATACCAAAGCTAACACAAGACGATCTTGAAATTGTGAGACCAGCACGTCGGCGTACTCCATCTCCAGACTATGAATATTACTATAGACCAAGAAGGCGGTCGCTTGGTGATTTGTCTGATGAGGAATTACTCCTACCTATTGATGACTATTTAGCCATGAAGAGAACTGAAGAGGAAAGACTGCGCCTTGAGGAAGAACTTGAGTTAGGTTTTTCTGCTTCACCACCAAGTAGAAGCCCTCCACGCTTTGAACTGTCTGCCCTTCGGTATTCTACTGCAGGAGCACAGATCAGTTCAGAGGAAGAAAGAAAAAGAGAGATGAGGTATTCAAGCTATCACATCCCAACTAAAGCTGAGACAAGTGCAAGCTATGCAGAGCTTCGCCAACGCCACGACAGGGCTGCCTACAGACCACCTAAACAAAAGGAAAGAATAATGGCTGAAAGAGAGGATGAAGAGTTGCTCCGTCCTGTTGGCACTGCTCAGCGACTCTCTGAATACAGGAGTGAGCTCGAATATATGGCAGAGGAGGAAAAGAGTAGACTCAGGAGAAGAAGGGAAAGAGAAATAACTGAGATCACATCAGAAGAAGAAGAAGAAATAGAAATGGTGCAGCACGTTCACAGGGAATTTTCACCTCCTTCTAGATTACTAAGGAGAAGAAGATCTCTTTCTCCAACGTACATTGAGTTGATGCGTCCTGTGTCTGAATTAATTAGGCCTCGCTCACGACCTCCTGAAGAAGGTGAGAGAAGATCCCCAACACCAGAAAGAACACGACCACGTTCACCTAGCCCTGTTTCTAGTGAGAGATCACTCTCTCGGTTTGAGAGGATGGCAAGATTTGATATATTCTCTAGATATGAGTCCATGAAATCTGCTTTGAAAACTCAGAAAACTATGGAAAGGAAATACGAAGTTCTAACTCAGCAGCCTTTTACCCTTGACCATGCTCCTCGCATTACCCTGAGAATGCGCTCACACCGGGTACCGTGTGGCCATAATACCAGGTTCATTCTAAATGTCCAGTCAAAACCAACTGCTGAAGTGAAGTGGTACCACAATGGTATAGAGCTCCAGGAGAGCAGTAAGATACATTTTACTAATACCAGTGGTGTATTAACTCTGGAGATACTTGACTGCCACATTGATGACAGTGGAACATACCGGGCAGTATGCACAAACTACAAAGGGGAATGCTCCGATTATGCAACACTAGATGTTACAGGAGGAGACTACACTACATACTCTTCCCAGCGGAGAGATGAAGAAGTACCAAGATCAATTTTACCTGACTTGACAAAAACAGAGGCATATGCAGTTTCCTCATTTAAGAAAGCATCTGCTACAGAAGCAAGTTCCTCATTAAGAGAGGTCAAATCAGAAATATCAACAACAAGAGAATCACTTTTATCATATGAACATTATGCTGCTTCTGAAGAAAGAATCACTGCAGCTGAAGAAAAATCATTGGAAGAAAGGACTGTACATAAGGCATACAAAAGCACTCTACCAGCAACAATCCTTACAAAGCCACGGTCAGTCACAGCTTCTGAAGGGGAGACTGCAAGATTTTCCTGTGATGTTGATGGTGAACCAGCACCAATAATAACCTGGTTCCGTGCAGGTCAACCCATTGTTTCTTCAAGGCGCTTCCAAGTAACACGAACACAGTACAAATCTACCTTTGAAATTTCTTCAGTCCAGATGTCAGATGAAGGAAGTTACACTGTCGTGGTGGAAAACTCTGAAGGAAGACAGGAAGCACATTTTACTTTGACCATTCAAAGAACAAAAATTTCTGAAAAAACAATTACAGCACCTCCGATAACCAAATCTGAGCCTCGTGTAAAGTCTCCAGAGCCACTTAAGTCACCTAAACGAGTGAAATCTCCTGAACCCATCAGCAGCCTTCCAAAAGCGAAGTCACCACCTGGAGACAAAACACTACCAGCACAAAAAGTACAATTACCAACTGCTTCTCCACCAAAAATAAAAGACCACCTGAAAGCAGAAACCCTTGGAGATAAGGTAAAGTTATCCTGTGCAGTTGAAAGTAGCGTTTTAAGTGTCAGAGAAGTGGCCTGGTATAAGGATGGCAAAAAACTGAAAGAAGACCATCGTTTCAAGTTTCATTATGCAGCAGATGGCACCTATGAGCTCAAAATCCATGAGCTCATGGAATCTGATAAAGGAGAATACACTTGTGAAATTATTGGAGAAGGAGGTGTTTCAAAAACTAACTTACAGTTTACTGGTCAAGTATTTAAAAATATCCATTCCCAAGTAAGAAGTGTATCTGAAACTCATAAATCTCTTCAGAAAGAAGATGAGGCACTTACAGTTTCTACCCAGAAGAAATCAGCAGTGGCAACTGAGGAAAAAACAGCAGTTCAAGAAGTCATTAAAAAGTCAATTGTTACTGAAGATATCAAACAACTGAAAGCAGAAATTAAAGCTTCTTCAACTAAAATGACAGTGTCTGAAGGGCAGAAAGTGATGTTGAAAGCCAACATTCCTGGTGCCTCTGAAGTAAAATGGGTGCTGAATGGAATGGAGCTAAGAAATTCAGATGATTACAGATATGGTGTTTCTGGAAGTGATCACACATTAACTATCAAAAAGGCTAGTAACAAAGATGAAGGTATACTCACCTGTGAGGGTAAAACTGATGAAGGCATTATTAAATGCCAGTATGTTCTGACCTTTTCTAAAGAGCGCTCCAACGAACCAGCATTTATAATGCAGCCTAAATCTCAAAATGTCAATGAAGGACAGGATGTATTGTTGACCTGTGAAGTTTCTGGGGATCCTTCTCCTGAAATTGAGTGGTTTAAGAATAATCAACCCGTAAGTATTTATTTATTTACTTGAAAAAGTAGAATTATTCATAAACCAAATTTTAATGAAACCATTTTTTTCCTCCTCAGATTGCCATTACATCGCACATCAGAGTAACACGATCTAAAAACATATATTCTCTTGAGATTCGAAATGCAGCAGTGAGTGACACTGGAAAATACACAGTCAAAGCAAAAAATTACCACGGGCAGTGCTCGGCTACAGCGTCTTTAACTGTACTCCGTAAGTTTGTTCTCTGGGTCTTGTGTTCTGACTAATCACAATTTTTTTGCTCTGGCGTGTCTAGTAAAATGACTTATGATAAAAGTCACTGGTAATGTTGATTTACATATTTTAACAAGTTCCTATTTCTTTTTTGTATTATATATTAACTAAAACAGCATTAGTAATCTTTGTTACACCCACAGAGGACCACACAGTTGCTCTGGTACATCAGTAGATGCATGTTAACAGAGAGCTATGAGCATTCCTTCTAGGATGACTGTGTTAAGACCTTGGTGCTAGCAATTACGCTTTCCTCATTTCCTAATACAATCTGTTCCACTAAAATTCCACAGTTATAAATTTTTATGGTAACTTAGCAATAACTGAACTGCGTTTAGCATTTTATTGGCTGTACCATATTCCGGTTACTAGCATCAAGGGATTGCTATGATTTGCTTCTATGATGGTGCATGTGTTTAAATGAAAGCTGCAGTGATTGAGCTTTTCCATTGCTTTTCATAGCTACAGAACAATGCAGTGAAATACAGACCTGTGCTTGTAAAAGCCTGAAACTGTTTCACAACTTCTAAAAAAATGAATTGAACACACACAATTTCTCAGTGTTTAATTCTAGAAATGGTTCTAAAAGGAAATGCTGTGTCATGATCTGTTTCTGCTCAAGTATGTTTTTTCCTTCAGGCTTATACATACAAGTAACAGTTCAGTTTCCTACTCGTTTCATTTATAAATTACTGTTTGTGATTTGGACGCCTTGAATCAAATGATTGTAAACAATCATATACTCCACTGCAGTTTTCCATTGAAAGCAAACTATGCTGTTTTGTAATTTCTGTAAAATTAACCTTATAGAACTGCATGACTTTGTTTGTTAATGTGATGTTATTGGTCTTTCCTTCTATGTTTGCGATGTTCTCCAGCTCTAATAGAAGAACCTCCAAAAGAGGTAGTATTGAAGACAAGTGGCGACGCAAGCATGCACGAAAGTTTTTCTTCTCAGTCCTTTCAAATGGCTTCTTCTAAACAAGAGGCTTCATTCAGCAGTTTCAGCAGTAGCAGCATGACTGAAATGAAATTTGCAAGCATGTCTGCCAAAAGCATGTCCTCCATGAAAGAATCCTTTGTAGAGATGAGCTCCAGCAGTATTAAGGGGAAATCTAGTATGACTCAACTGGAGAGTTCAACTAGTAAAATGCTTAAATCAGGTCTGAGAGGTGAGCAATACAATTACTGGTAGAATTAGCATTTCAAATATCCCAAAGTAGTTCTTGGAGTAAACGGTCTGCATGGCTTAGTGGAAACAGACTAACTTGGTATTTCTTCTCCTGTTTTGTAAAGGAGCACCACCAAAAATTGAAGCTCTCCCATCCGATATCAGCATTGATGAAGGAAAAGTTCTCACACTATCTTGTGCCTTTTCGGGTGAACCCACTCCTGAAATAACATGGTACTGCAGAGGGAGAAAAATTACCAGTCAGGACCAGCAAGGCAGATTCCACATTGAAACCAGTGAAGATCTAACCACCCTGATCATCATGGATGTCCAGAAGAACGATGGTGGACTTTATACCCTGAACTTAGGAAATGAATTTGGTACCGATTCTGCCACTGTGAATATTAATATTCGATCAATTTAGAAAGCTTGATCTGTATTATTTACACTTGTCTTTTTACAAGTGGTTCATATATGGACTGAAATATCTGATCTGTAAATATATGAAAAAATATTTTTGTACCTACCTGAAAGAGACAAAGTTCAGAGCTATACATTATGACTTATAGTCATTATTGACCTAAGAATTTTAAACACTTTTTTCACTGACATGTACATACTGTATATAGCCGAAGTTAACGGTTATAAAGTTTTGTACCATTTATTTTATGACATTTTGAAATGTAACTTTTGGAACTAACAGTTGGTAGGAGAAAGTTTCCTAGCAAACGACTACCCTGCTCAACATTTAACTAATTTTTGCACCTCAACTCATTGTTGATGCCTAAGAATACCTCAACAGGTAGAGAGGCTCCCTGTTGAAGATTACCTATACCTAAGAGATGATACTGTGCATAGTATTTCATACATGCACGATTATTTATGTTGAATCAGAAATGTAAGGCATTGGTGATGTTTGCAATTACCCTCCTGTAAGCATTGCTTTAATGCTTTACATTCCATCTGATTATGTCATAATTTCCATACTTGACTGACAATTTTTGGACAATGTGCAAGCGGCCAGCACATTGTTCACCTACTTATCTGCGTACTGCTTCTGACATATTGACTGCTTGAGTAGCTTTAAAAACGTAACATCACCTGGCCATCCCCTTAATCAACGAAGCTATTTAAGTACTCAAGTGCAGCAGCAGTACCCCTTCTTGGAGGTTCGTAGGGTGCAGTGATTGAGTTTTTTTGGTAGTATTAGACTTCCAGTAGTCAATTCCAGGCAACTAAGCAAAGAACCACAGTTTGAAAACAAACTGTTGTTACAACATCAAATACAGCCCTGCACTTCAATTTGCTTTAGTTCTCCTAATGTAGTAATAAATCTTGTAGCTGTTGAACCTCCTTGAGATAGAATTGTTAATTTGAAATAAAGCATGCTTTCTGCACCATCAAATCTGTGACTCTGTTATTTACATATTCTGCACTGCTTTTACAGTTCCTGTACTACACTACAGAAGAATTGCTGAAAGAAAAGACTAGGTATAAAGGTAATTCTCCAGTGTAAACCAGGTAGTATCTGTTGAAAAATCCATCCATCTACTGGAAACAGCATGGTCACCAGAAAGTAGCCTTTAAAAAAAACACAGCCTTTAAGATAAAAAAGTTTTCTTTATTGACATTATGGTGTTTTTATTATCCCTCTCTTAAGAAGTGAATTTCCAGGCCTTCCACTACACCCTACATGCATAAACTTCTAATCTCTCTTCCTTATAGCTGGCCTCTGCTGAAAGTGGTTAAGAAACCGCCTCTGGGACACACAGCTATTGCCTCCTTTTTTTAGCAGCTGCAACTTGTATAGAACAGTTGACTCTACTTGCCTGGACCTACAAATTCTCACTTCCCAAGAGTAATTAAGGGCCCATGCTCCATCCCTCAAGTCAGCTGACATACCTATAGGACCAAAGCCTGCCTGTACATTCCTGGAGGGAATCACAAATGCCATGCAAGCAGGTCACAATTTTGGTTATCTATGGGAAAAGACTATAAAGATCAAAGGAGCAACTCCACTGTTAGAATTCACTCAGGTCAGTAGAAAAAGCTTGAGAGCAAATACACTCAGAGCAATGCAACCCTGCCTTAGGGGCTATAAAATTCTCTTAAGTGGAGCAGGAGCATTAGTTAGCAACTCTATGCATCACTATGAATCCAAGCATACTACTACAAAAAACGTTCAAGTTTGTCAGAAGTAGTAAAGTGGGTAGTATGTTTAAAAACTTATTCCAAAATCACTCACTAGAGAAGCAAACTTTTTTTTTTTTTTAATTTCCTATAAACCTATATACTATCAATCCCTAGCTATCCAAATGATGCAGGGAAGCTGGTAAATGGGGATGAAAAAAAGGACTACAATAAAAATAAGTATTTCAGAAGACCTAAGTTTTAGTTCAGGACAAGATCTGAAGTTTTCCAAGTGATGGAACCAGGAACATTTAGAAACAGTCATAAAGATGAAAGAGTTTATGAGTACATGGTGTTTCTTCCTAAGTAAGAAAGAATAAGAAAAAATAGGTAAAAAAGGCTATTTTTTTTTAAATCTTTAAAGCGTTCAAAAAAGCCCAAAACAACCAACTTCTGCAATGCTCATGGAAATTCTGTCTTTCATGGCTTCTACTGAGTCTACACATATTTACGTGGTCAAGAGGAAAGCAGATGGGTGTGGCAGTGTAATCAAATTCATTCTGCCTGTACCTCTCTGTCTCAACTCTTCATAGAGAAGCAAGCACGCCTAACTTTAAGCAGATGAGTCTCTTACATGCCTAAACCCAGGATTGAAAGTACTTACATGCATTGCTGAAGCACAGCTTTAAAAGATAATACCTGTGAACCTGCTGAGCCAGTGTTTTTTCACAAGAATGCTAAGCTCATGCTAAAACAGAGTCACATTGATAAAGAAGTCACAACTGGAAGCTTCAATATCCAGTTTCACAGAACACAACCCTAAACAGTAAGATTTTTTGAGATAGTATTTTAAATGGTCTCTGGGTAAAAAATAAACATAAAATGAGCAATGAACATTTCAAATTATTTGCTGATTATAATAATGTGAAATATTGGAATTTTTAAACTGCACAAGCTGATATTTGCTCTCTTTAGCGCTAAAATCTACTGCACTCTATGACAAAGTTCAGAAAAATATCCTACCACTGATATGTACATGAAAACTTTTAGACTTCACGTTTCCTGCATCCTGATGCATCAGGAAAAACTTTTTAACAAAGCTCCATGAGCTGCTATATAAATTCCACTAGAGGGCTATACGTTGTCTATTAAAATTTTACATTTTGCAGCCCGAGAAAAATTACTGTGATGGTGGCTAGCCACAGTAAAACTAAGAGATTGATTTTACCACTAGCAGACACAAAACCCTAGTCTTAACATTACATTTACATTTTTACCATCATCTTAATTTTTTTTTTTTTTTTCTTAAACCTTTTTTAAATTGAAATTTTTTTGGGCCTTGGATTTAAAAAAAAAAAAAAAAAA
>JANHGN010018655.1:0-20161 GCA_024605025.1 Megaceryle maxima | reverse complement strand
CCTTCCTTCCTTCCTTCCTTCCTTCCTTCCTTCCTTCCTTCCTTCCTTCCTTCCTTCCTTCCTTCCTTCCTTCCTGTAATAAATGCCTTTGAATTAGTTTTGGTTTCTACCTGATTGTTCTTAACATTGACAATTGCATGACAGCCACAGGTTAAGTTATAAGCTGCATTTGGGGCCTCACTGTGTGGAGAACTCTATGTGAATTAAACGTAGTCTCCTGTACAATCCACAGAGATGACAGACCAGGAAGGAAAGAGGACAGAAATACCAGCGGATGATGTGACAACATACCACTTGCCAGAAGTGGTATGCATCCTATACCCAACCCCTGAAGCCACCTCTGACACATTGTGAATACCAACATCTGGGCTAAGGGAGTTTGAGATATATTCTTATTCACTTTTCAAAATGTGTCCTGTCTCCTGGGATTGAGTCAGATCCTAAAATATTCTAAACTCGCTCACAAATTCCCTTGAGAATTCTTTCAACATCACAGTAAAGAGGTGGATTATTTTCTTGAACAAAAAAAATATGCAGTTCCAAGGATCTGATTTTTCACAGTTTTTGTATAGACATTTTACTGACAGAAATGAAATGGGGGTATGGTGGTGGTGGTGGTGTTAAAAGTACAAGAGAAAAACCTGCCATTTGAATGTTTTCCAAATTTACAATCCTAGTTAGACATTCAGCTCTCCTCCTTATTCTATCTACATCATTAGGAATGGAGAAAAGGAAGCAGACACTTAGATTGCAAAAAACAGTCCTTTGCAATTCCTGAAAGAAAACAATAATCTAGCAGGATCAATATCTATGTGTCCTTGCATACTTCCAGACAGAAAGGATTTTCAACACCTTGGAAGAAACTAAAAACTGAATGTCCAAAACACACGGCTATTTTATCAGGTGCCACAGCAGAGCAGGAAGGCTTGCAGGAATCACCAGCATCCCAGTTTTTACCAACAGAAAGGAATTTATGAAAGATTCTGAGGCCACATTAACATAATTCACCTCTGTTGAGTAACCTGTCTGCTTCTGAAGATACGGAATGTGAAAACTCAAAAACCATGTCCTGTACAACACAGCTCCAGTCCAGCTATGTGAATGAATCCCTGTACCTACAGAGATCCTAGGGCCTGAAAGAGGTGTCAAATCTTTCAAAGAGTTCTGTTTATGAATGTTGGCACTTAATACCAATATCTGGCCAAGGCAACAGTCAGCCAATGCTCTGTTCCAAGGCACATGTTCAATTCTCAGTGCACTTAGAGGGATGGAATTGTATTGCCCAGCAGATCAGTATCACTGTACACATCATGTAAAATGGTGATAATGATTCCAGTAGGTAGAAGACAGTTCCTTCAAGATCTCTAAGGGGCTGTGCATTTCAGGTCTTTTATAACTGTTTTTAACTGTGCCTAATAAACAAAAAGACATATAAAAGTACCGGATTATCACTATTGATCTTAGTACTGTGGAACTGTGTCATAAATCATACCATTAACAAAACCTAGTGAATAATGAGGTTATGAGACACCATCTCTAGTTCCATTCTTTCTTGTTTGTGTATTGAATTAATTTTCTGCCAAAAGTGACCAAAAAAGAGAAGCTGTACTTGATTCATTAAATTTAGACTCTAGATTTTAATTTTGTTCAGCTCACATATGTATGCATTAGATGTTTTTCACCTCTGTTCCCTAAAAGTTTATGTTTGCTTTTCTAGATTTTCAGTGGTTTGAATGGTGACAAAACAGAATTATATTTGCAAATTTCCCCTTACCAGTATCTGCCTGCATGAAGTCCTAGCCAGAATGCAGCCCTTGGCACTAACAGCCTGACAGCAAGGGAATGTTATTTCCATTTGCAATAAAAGTGTTAATGGGAAAAATCCACGTTCAGGGCAGCCATCTGAGGTCAAAGACCGTGAAATGGTTTGCAGGACAAATTGTATTTCAGTGTAGGAAACAAACACAATCTCTCACATAATTTCAGAAGATGGTATTTTCCAGAAAACCCTAAGAAGACATAGTATAAGTCAATTTCAAAGTATTCATTACTAAACAAACTAAATCTTCAAGTTAGTATGTTAAATATAAGTATGCTTAATTAATTCATTCATTCATTCCTTTTTATTAGCCATTTTATTTTACTGTAGTAGTTATAGCCAAGTACATTTGCATGTGGATAGGCAATGGAAGATGTGTTCTTTGCAGAAGGTTTGTCACAGAAAAAGTGGACTTCAGAGAAATTGATACTATGTAATTGTTACTGACTGCACTTGGAAAGGTTACAAGAAATAAACTAATTACTTTAACATTCATAGATTTGTCCAAGAAAAAAATAGCTACACTGTGAAATGGATGAGCAAATAAAATACAAAACATAAGTAAATAGAGTAGGAGATTTTGATTGCTCAGAACTAGACTGGAATACATTAATGTCGATAGAAGATTCATGTGGATTTGGTATGAGATTGCTTCGATACTCCATAGGTTATATGCAAGTGCCTAGCAGTAAAATGAGAATATTGTTGTTATGTCTAGGAAGAAGTATAACAAAAACTATGAGCTATATAAAGATAGTGAAAAAGCTTAAGAATTATTATTTCAATCTCAGTAATGGTCAATCTCTCAAGATTTTGCTCAATTTTAGTCAGTCCTTACATATGCAGATGTCCCACTAGCTTCAAGAAGTTTTACCTGAACTGAAGCAATCCCAGTAACAATTGCTGGACAAAGATTTTTTTAGCCCATCTGGCAAAAAATGTGATGCATTGCTGTGTGGGAAGAATGCAAAGAAGTGAAGTGTGCCTAGAAAAATCAACAGTGTACAAAACACATTTCAATCAAATCAGCCATTGTTTCAGAGATAGGATCTGAAATGGTGGGGTGAGGCAAAAAAAAAATGAGTCAGGAGGTTCCCTTCTGCAGTAAACTCTCTAGAAGAAATTACCAGTAGAAATGTAAAAGGCCTAGAAAGCTCACAGTTTATTTATTACCATTAGCAATGCACCTATAATGGCAAAATAATCATCCTAAATGGAACTGTTCTTGGAATGGAAGCTGTGAATGTCATGTCATCAAAGACATTTAGCATAAGATGGAAAAGTCACATTAAGGAACACAGGAGAATGAACTGAACAGGTAGGAAATAAAAAGAAAACTAAAAAAAATAGAAAAAGAAAGAAAAAGAAAAAGAAAAAGAAAAAGAAAAAGAAAAAGAAAAAGAAAAAGAAAAAGAAGAAAAAGAAAAAAACAAGAAAAAAAGAAAAAGGAAAATTAAAAAAAAATGGAGAAGGAATTAAAAATGCAAAAGCTGCACTTCATAATGTTGCTGTCATAATTCTCAGATAAAGGTGTGATTACTTTCAACCCCCTTGGTAGTGGCTTGTCATGGTTTAGGGTCAGGGCGGCCCCTTAGACCTAACAGATACTCTCTGTTAAACCCCCTTCCTCCCCAAAGGGGAAGAGAAAAGGAATATGGGAGAGAGACTTGGTGATTAGAAAAGGAAACTAGAACAGCTTTAATGATAATAATACTAATAATAATAGACTATGTATAAATATATACAAAACCAGTATAGAACCCAACCTCCCTAATGGCAATCACATCACCGTCACCACTGATGCTGTAGAGCAGGCACCGGGGGTCCCAACCTGGGCCCCGCAGCAGAAAGGAGCTGTGTTCAGGAGCTGGATTCTGCTACCAGATTCAGGAACACACTGATTGGGATCAAAGGCAGAACGGATAGAGTCCTCCTTGGATACTCTGAGGAAGCAGTCCAGGAGGGGAGAAGAGCCTGGGAAAAAGAAGCCCTATAGACCCTCCAGATCCCTCTGCTTTATACCACATATGACGTATATGGGATGGAATACCTCACTGGTCAGTTTGGGGTCATCTGCCCTGTCCACTCCTCCCTGCAGGTGCAGCCTTTCACTTTCCTGCACCCTCCAATGTGGTACACAAGATCCCATAGTGGCCTTGGTCTGCACACCAATCCTTGGTAGTAACTCTAAACACGGGGCGTTATCACTGCTCATAGCAGACACTGTCTGTGAAAACAGGCTGCTAACTTCAGAAAGTGCAGTCAGAAGAACTGAACTGAAAAGTAAAATGACTGAACAGGATTAGTTCTGTTTTCACTCAAACCAGGACAGACTCCATGCAGGCTCAGCACCTGAGGAGCACAAGCCAGAGCCAGGCATCTCTCTCTGCCAGCCACCATGGCTTGCCTATGTGTAAAGACTGTAGCCTCAGAATCCGAGGCTTAACCTGAGCACTATTATGTAGTAATAGGCAGTCCATGGATGGATAGGCATTTCCAGTGCTCCCTTCCTCATGGACATGGAGATCCTTGTGTTCTCTCACCTCAACAGCACAGTCCCCATCACCTCACAAAAAGCTAAACAACACCTGCCTTGGTACCTGGAAGACATCTGGGAGACATGGGAATAGTTTTGAGAGTTCAGAGACCATTATAGCTTCAGAAAACACCTCGCAGAGGCAGGAAGGCAGTGCTCCAGATGCTTATGGTGGTTGTGAAGTGGCCACTGTTCCTCTTGCCCTGCTCTTGCTGAGGCACCATGAGTGCAGCCGACACCCCCTGCCTTGTCTGCTGAGGCCTGTAAAAAAGGACCAATGACAGAGGTAAAGTGTGAATATGGTGACTTTTGAGGCTAGAGCTTTTAGTTTTGTGTTTAAAAACAAACAAACCAACCTATTGTGGGTGCAAATTAAGGGGTAGGCTGGTATGGGTGATACTATTGTGGGTGTCCAGCTGAGGATAGTGTCTTAATGGGCACCTAGCGTCCAGCCAAGGTCAACTCACCACACTGATTCAAAGAGCTACAAAACTAATCCTCAACAGTAAGTAAACATAATTTTCTTCATATTTTAAGATTAAATAACATTTGAGTGGTCCCTCTCTATTTTGACTTAAGCAGGAATTTACAATGGCTCTTCTGATGTCTTGATTGTTTTAAGGCAAAAGTATGGATGGTTTATCTATACTAAGATAAATTAAATCACACATAGTGTATTTCCAAGTTAGAAGGTATTAGTCCAAGAGAACAGAAGGTTAAGTGACAAGCAGAAGTGGGAGCTTTCCACATACATAAGATATTGTCCTGTTGGGAAGTCAGAATTTTAAAATTTTGTTACCAATTTGATAGTAAACAAATTGGATAACAGACAAGGCTAAATTAATATAGCCTGATTTATTTGCCCAAATAAATTCCCCACATGATATGATGAACTAGCTATTTATTTCTTAATGTCTGGGAATCAAAACAAATCTTAGAGGTCACTTATATATGGAGGATTTGTTCTGTCATTATACACTCATAAAAGTTAATAGTCCTTGATGCTTGCCTGAGTTCAACATTAAACTCCAAGATGAGTTAAGAGAACGTGTTAATTACTGTTCATTACTGTTCATGTGAAGCTACTTGCAAATTACAGTCAACAGAGCAGATGGAGAATATGTTCTGGGTTTTTTTGGGGTTTTTTGTTTTTTTTTTCTGGGGGAGGGTGCATTAATAGAGAAAGTCAGAGGGTCAGTAAAATCTGATCTGTCAAAAGTGAAACTTTTTGACAGTATCTGTCTTATTCAATGAAAGTTTAATGGGAAAAGATTTCCTAGTCTCAAACAGAGGTTGATTCCTGCTCACACTGCAGAGAAGATCAAGTCACTTCTTGAAGTCAAGTGACTTACGTGGAGTATGAGAGATTTTTGGTTGAATATCTCTTCTTGATTTGTGTCAGATGTGGAATCTCTACCAATTTTCCTCTGTGCTGGAAATACATGCGATAAGAAGCAGCTTTGGGGCTATTTTGTCAAGTGCTATTTTCTCTCTTCAACTTTCATTAAAATACTTCAGAGGATCTGAGTTCCTCACAATAAAGATAGATCTTGAAGAGATAATAAGGATTTTAACAGTGTCCTTAAAGGCTGGTTGTGAACCTGAATGGGAGATGGATTTCCTAGCTCTTAAGCTTTCTTTAATTTTTTGGGGGAAGGGGGAAAAATAAAAGAGTATATCTTTCAACAATATTAATATTTAATTGTAGAACAGTCCTAGTCACCATTTCTCTGTCTCTGTCTGTCTGTCTTTCTCTGTATGCACAAGATCTGAACCTTTTGTGACTAGATGTAGATGCACTAAGAAAATGGAATGTGACACTGATGATACTTCTTTTCTTGCATGGATTAGTTTAGCATGCTTAGCAAAGATATGGGAAATATCTCACCCAAGATTTGAATCAATACCTCTACCTATGGAGACACAAACTCCTATCTCCAAATTTCCTGGTCCAGGCTAGAATACTATGAAGTGATTTGGAGTGGAGTAAAGAACTTCTTTTATCTATCACTGAAGCTAATTAACTCTTTAAGAAACTTATCAGGATCTCTTTTGAGAGACATTAATGTGTTGAGGCAATGGATGGAACTGGAGCCTGCATATTTTAAATGGAACATGCTCCTGGAAATTATTTCCATGTTTTACATCAAATAGTTGCTGGACATCTCATGTGGTCTTTTTCTGTGCTTGAGTATAAACCTTGAGACTTCTGTTGGTTTTCAGCTTCACAAGTTGGCTGAAAAAGATCTCTCAAAGTGGGAATCAAACCTGATGGTGGTACCTAGGACCCTCATTCAGGGTTATGAATTTTATTATGTGTTTAAGTCTTTTTTAGCATCTGGCTTTAAATTATTTGTGCTCAATTTAAGACATAAAAAGAGAGGCAGGATGTTTATATCAATTCACTCTAGCAGACTGGACAGAAAAAAACCTCTTCTGCCCTTACACTGAGTAACAACCCTGCTGCCCTTGTAACATATTGAACTGAAGCTATCATTTTTTCTATTTAGTCCAGATCCTTTCACCAGTCCAGTTGATAGCACAAAAATAGTTCTGAGTAAGCAGTGGTTCTGATTTAATTTTAAAAGTAATGTACCAACAAAGTAATTTACTAGCAGCTTCATGGGTTAAAGAGGGCAGGTCTACTGTGTTGATTATTGTTTTGGTAAAGACACTTTAATTATGCCATCTGAAGCATGTCCAGTTCTCTACATCTAATACTTTTACAATTTTAGTAATGCTGTACCCAAAGTAACCTGGGTTATTTTTAGTATATATACATACATACATATATATACATATATATAAATATACATATACACATATATATAAATGTTCATCTTCCTGAGTATAGGAACAGTGGTTGATACTTCAGAGAAAAAAATATAAGAAAGTGGAAGAAAGCAAAATAAAAGTATCAGCCTGTTTGAATACAGGATCTTGACTGTACAGGATGTGGAACATAGACTTAATTGCAGGTCACTGTGAATGAGCATGGCAACATCCCAAACTCTTGAAACCTACAGTCTGGTATCACCAATGCTGGGGAAAAAACTTTTATTGACTTTATGGGTTTAGAGATAGGCCTGCCAATAGAGGAACCTGATCTCACTCACAGCTTACTAGGTTCTGGAAATCAGACAGTACATGTCAGGTGATATAAAGGTATTGTAATATATTTTATTTTAACTTTTTTGAGTCATTGAAAATTAGAGGCAAATGAAATATTATAAAATCAGTTAGATAATACACATTGAAAGAGACTTTAATGGAGATGAGTGTTGAGGAGAAAGACACGCTAGAAATGCAGTTTCCTTTCTTACTTTCCTAAATTAATCTTCCTACATGAAAGCCTTTATAGATAACCTGGGGAATTAGAAGATCTGAGATAATGTTAACTTTTAACTAAGAATAAAAGGAAAACAAAGAAGGAGCATAATTATATGCTAACCATTAGAAAGTTCTTAGTGCTAATGTGCAGCAGAGGTCAGAATACACATGATTTACAATTGACATCAACAGAATAAAAGACTGCTAAGAAGGGCTCCTTTTCAGAGAAGAGTTAGAATGTTTTACAGCTAATAGCATTTTCATCATGTGGATGACTTTGTCAGTGAATACAATAAGCTGATCCATTAGACAGACCTATTCAATGTAAATCCACTTAATAACTAAAAGGTTTAAAACATTTTAGTGATCATCTTGTACAGAGCTATTCTTAAAATACAGAACTATATTTTCCCTGCCTCACGTTCAGACAAAGCTCAAGAACCAGGAATATGAAAATGATGGACAGATGGCTTTTAACTCATAAAAGAGTATGATGGGACAATAGACATATCTGAGTATTGCTCGTTGTCAAAAAACAATAAGCTTCATCTGACAGAATGTTCAGCATCCTATAAAGACACTCAACCAGCAGGATTTGAAGATCATTAACAACTGGTTGGATGAGAAAGCAGTAAATATGAACCAGTTGCAAAAGTTTCATATTTGCCTTTGAGATAGCATTTTAGATCTACGTTGGAAACTAAGATTCTCCCTCTGTGAGATAGTCCCAAGTTATCAGAGCTATCTTGGACTCCAAAAGAAGGCAGGATTAAAGTTCATCCCTTTAAAACCATCTGCTCTACTAGATAGCTGCTGAAATACATCTCCAAAGAGGAGTTCTTTATACACGTGTTCTTACATAAACGGATCAAACAGGGACTGATCCATTGAAATTGACAGTGTTTTCCTGATCCCATATTTTCAAGTCAGTGCACAAGTGAGCATATGGTGAACTTGTGTGACAACCTCTTCTATTAAGAAGAAGAGTAGTTGTCATCGGTGACTCCATCCTCAGAGGAATGGAGGGCCCTATCTGCTGACCAGACCCAACCCATAGGGAAGTATACTGTCTCCCTTGATCCCAGGTAAGAGACTTTACAAAGAAGATCTCTAACTTGGTGAGCCTTTCTGATTACTACCCATTACTGATCTTTCAGGTGGGTAATGAGGAAATAGCCACACAAAGTCTGAGGGGAATCAAGAATGATTTTAGGGCATTGGGGAGATTAATCACACTCACATGGTTGGAGTGCTGCAATGGATGGCTCTTTAGAAGGGATAGACAAGGAAAGAGAGGTGGAAAGGTAGTATTATATGTTAAGGAGTGTTTTGACTGTCTTGAATTCAATGTTAGACACACCAAGTTGGAAAGTCTATGGATAAGGATGAAGGGGAAGGCAAATGAGGATGATATCCTGGTAGGAGTTTGTTACAGACAACCCAACCAGGATAAAGACACTGATGAGGTATTCTTTCAACAACTTGGAGATGTCTTGCATTCACTAGCCCTTGTTCTCGTGAAAGACTTCAACCTACTAGATGTCTGCTGGAAGTATAACACAGCAGAAAGGAGGCAGTCCAGAAGGTTTCTGGAATGTGTGGATGTCAACTTCCTGTTGTAGCTGGTAAGCGAGCCTACCAGGGGTAGTGTCCCACTAGACCTACTCTTTATGAACAGGGAAGGGCTGGTGGAAGATGTGGTGGTTGGAGGTCATCTGGGGCATACTGACCATGATGTGATAGAATTTTCAATATGTGGTGAAGTTAGGAGGGCCGTCAGTAAAACCTCTACCTTGGAACTTAAGTTGGACAATTCTGTCAAGGACAGTAAAAAGTTTTTTTATGAATACATTAATAATAAAAGGAGGGCCAGGCAAAATCTCTATTCCTTACTGGATGAAGGGGAGAACATAGTAACGAAAGAGAAGGAAAAGGCCAAGGTACTCAACACCTTCTTTGCCTCAGTCTTTTAATAAAAAGACTGACTATCCTCAGGGTAACTGGGCTCTGAGTTGGTAGGTGGGGATGGGGAGCAGAATAGCCCTTCTGAAACAAAGGAGGAAGTAGTTAGTGACCTGCTGTGCCACTTAGATCCTAACAGTGTACAGGTCTGGATGGGATTCATCCCTAAGCATCCCTAGGGTGCTTAGGGAGTTGGCACAAGAGCTGTCTAGGCCACTCTCCATCATTTATCACCAGTCCTGGCTAACCCTGATGACTGGAGGTTGGCCAGTGTGATGCCCATCCACAAGAAGGGCCAGAACGAGGATCCAGAAAACTATAGGCCTGTCAGCTTGATCTCAGTGGCTGGCAAGGTTACGGAGCAGATCATCCTGAGTGCCATCAATCAGCACATACAGGACAACGAGAGGCTCAGATCCATCCAGCATGGGTTTAGGAAAGGAAGGTCCTGCCTAACCAATTTGATTTCATTCCATGACTGGGTGACCCATCTGGTAGATGAGGGGAAGGCTGTTGATGTGCTCTACCTAGACTTCAGCAAAGCCTTTGACAAAGTCTCCCACAGCATCTTCCTGGAAAAGCTGGCAGCCCATGGCTTGGACAGGTGCACCCTTCACTGGGTTAAAAACTGGATGACTGGGCACAGAGAGAGGTTGTGAATGGTGCCACATCCAGTTGGTGTCTGGTGACCAGTGGTGTCCCCCAGGGGTCAGCACTGGGCCCAGTTCTATTAAAAATTTTTATTGATGACCTGGATGAGGGGATCAAGTGTACCGTTAGTATGACACTGTTAGGATGACACTAAGTGTGAGTGTTGATCTGCTGGAGGGTTGGGAGATGCTGCAGAGGGACGTGGACAGGGTGAGTCGATGGGCTGAGGCCAATAAAATGAGGTTTAACAAGACCAAGTGTAGGGTCCTATACTTTGGCAACAGTAACCCCCTGCAGTGCTACAGACTGGGGGATGAGTGGATGGAGCAAGGCCTGTCAGAGAGACACCTGGGAGTACTGGTTGATTACTGGCTGAACATGAGTCAGCAGTATGCTCAGGTGGCACAGAAGGCCAATGGCATCTTGGTTTGTATCAGGAATAGTGTAACCAGCAGGTCTAGGGATGTAATTCTGCCCCTGTATTCAGCACTGGTGAGGCCTCACCTCGAGTACTGGGTGCAGTTCTGGGCCCCTCACTTCAAGAAGGATATTGAGGTGCTGGAGTGGTCCAGAGGAGACCAGCGAGGCTGGTGAAGGGACTGGAGGGAAAGTCTTATAAGGAGAGGCTGAGGGATCTGGGGTTGTTCAGCTTGGAGGAGACTCAGGGGGGACCTTATCACTCTCTACAACTACCTGAAAGGACGTTGTATTTAGGTGGGGGTTGGGCTTTTCTCCCAGGCAACTAGTGACAGGACAAGAGGGCATGGCCTGAAGCTGCACCAGGGGAGGTTTAGGTTGGATCTTAGGAAACACTTCCTCAAGGAAAGGGTTATTAAACACTGGAATGGACTGCCCAAGGAGGTGTTTAAAGAAAGATTGGGTGTGGCACTTAGTGACATGGTCTAGCTGATGTCATGGTGTTTGGTCATATGCTGGACTTGATGATCTTGGAAATCTATTCCAGCCTCAGAAATTCTGTGATTCTATAAATCTTTGATTCTGTTTAGAGAAGAAGTCTTTAGACAAGGAGACCTCTCTCTGGGAAGCCTGTTCCAGGCTCTCCCAGTACGAAGTTTTCCCTCATGTTGAGATGGATGTGATGACAAAATAATTGGGGAAATCCTCTAGGATGCTCAGCCATTATTAACATCCTTCAGAGATTGCCACTTATGTTCTGTTCAACTTGTATGACGATGGAGGACAGGAACAGGGAGATAGAATCCTCTACAGCCAGAATGACCTACAAATGTTTCATTTTTATATGCTCATGAAAACTTTAGGAGTTAGCAGTGTTAACCTTCTTACCAAATGAGGAAGAGAGAGATTAGACATTTGGTGTTCTGTTGTCTTTTCTGTGTGTTTTGCTGTATTATTGTAGGAACACCTAAAGCCATTGGTTAAGATGTGAGTCTGTTCTGTTAGGCACAATGCAAACTATGAACAAAAAACTATTTAAATGTACATGGCACAAATGTTTTTAACTTAATGTTGTGCTTTACTTTTAACTAGACATTGAATTTTTTGTGTTTGTTATTTTATTCGATATATGAGTGTTTCCGCTATAGTAATGGGGGGTACAGACATCCTTGCGTATATAGATATTTTAAAGAAGTAAAAATACATTATTGTCCAATACATTATACTGCAACAGCATGGAGCAGACATAATAGATAGTATCTCCGAGTTAAATTCTGTGTTAATGCTAAAAGGCAGTGTTTGTTAGAACTTTGAAAGGAAATATAATTTTGAATTTTTACATTTTCTGAGTAGCTTATTTTATTTGCTAACGAGTATGTTTCTGATTACCTACATCCAAGAGCTTCAGTGGTGAAACTGCAAGAGACTATACAGGAATTATCTGTGAAATTGCTGGCTCTTGAATTTTTATTTTTTTTTTTCTCTGAAATATTGATATACCATAGACAACAGAAGGACACTTTCAATGAAAAAGTACCAGGATGAGGAAAAAATGTAACCAAAGTCTCCATTTGAATATCTTGATTGCTACTGAAACCCAGAATGCATTAGAAAATTTAATTAAGCAAATGTCCAGTCTTTTCTAGATAAAGCAGTATATTAACCTTGCACAAAACAGATTATGGGTGATAAGCTGGTTGTTAACAAATAGAATGGGCTTTGGGAAATGGAGGAGAAATATAAATGTTACGAGTAGAAGCCAGCTGTAACTGTCTGTATAAGGACAGATTTTTACTCAGTCTGTTTCGTTCCTGGAAGTGCAGGTTTCAAAAGCCTGATGCAAAGAGTATCCAGTTATTTATTAAATGCTTCTGTGATAGTTGAAAGGACAGTAACACTCTCCAAGTGAGTGGAAGTGAGAAAATATCTGCTAGTATGCTTAAAAAACTTGGTGTGTCTCAACTTAGTGTCACAGAAGCAGATTTCTCTCAGTAATGTCCAGTGACAGGACAAGAGATAAATTGAAATAAAGGAAATTCCACTTAAACATAAGAAAAAAGCTTTTTCACTATGAGGGTGATCAAACACCCTTGGAACAGTAACAGAAACACACTTAAAACATATTGCCAAGAGAGCTTTTGTAGTACCTTTGGAAGTGTTCATAATTTGAAATGACAAGGATCTGAGCAATGTTTCCTAGATGACTCTCCTTTGTGTGTTAGACTGGACCATCTCCAGAGGTACCTTCCAACCTCAACCACTCAATGATTTTGCTACCAGTAGGTGTATCCAAAGATAAGAAGCAGCCTTGGTATGGCAAATTAGAAGTATGACTTGGAAACTTGGAATGGTACCTTGCCATTTTTCACAGAATCATTGAAGTTTTTGGCAACTTCAAGAACAGATTTTTGTTACATTAAACTCTCTGAGACAGAAATACTTGCAAGTTCTAAAAGACAAATGGTGCCATTGGGAAGAGGAGGCAGGAGAAAGGACAGTGTGTGCAGTGGAAAAGAGGAGCTTTTTCCTGGGCTGGCAAGAAGCCACACTTCTCATGAACTTTCGAATGAATATTATTAAATGTGTGACCAGAAAAGCAACTGATGCATGACTGTAATTAGTCCTGGTTCAGTAAATGCTCTCTTTAGTACCAAATGTATATATTTTGAGAAGTTTGGACCCTAGTTGTCATGGTTGAACCCCAGATGGCAACTAAGCACCCCACAGCCACTCACCCCCTCTTTCTCAGAGGGATGGGGGAAAGAATCGAAAATGTAAAAGTAAGAAAATTTGTGGGTTGAGATAAAGATAGTTTATTTGGTAAAGCAAAAGCTGTGCACACAAGCAAAGTAAAACAAGGAGTTCATTCACCACTTACTGTCATCAGGCAGGTGTTCAGCCATCCCCAGGGCAGCAAGGATCCATCATGGGTAAGTTATTTGGGAAGACAAACACCATAACTCTGAAGGTGCACCCTTTCTTCTTCTCCCCCAAGCTTTATATTGATAAGCAGTCATAGTGACTGAAGAAATTCTGTCTTAGCCCAAACCTGCACAGTGGTACATCCTCAACAATCTTTGGCAGATGCAGAGGAGAATACACTGTGATTCCCTTTGCCCTGTCTCCCCATTAATCTTAATGTCAACTGAAAAATGTTCTGCACTGTTACATACAGGTGGGGGAGATGGGCAGATATGAACCCCTGAGAGAAGAATAAGTTTATTCTACTTCTACTATTGCTTGTCTGAATTTCTTAGGACAATCTCAATTTTATTTGGTTTTGGTCTATAAATGTGTATATACAGCACATTTTAAAAAGCAATAACAAAACCCAAAGGCTTTCTTCCAATTGGCATTTCACCAGTGCTACAAAGGGAAGAATAATTTTCTCCTTCCTACATGTTATGGGTTTTTTTTTTGTCTCAGAATGAGAGCTCATGCCACTCCTCAGTGGGCATCATCCTGGAAAATACCATCAGAGAAGTGTAGTCCCTGCTCTTCCACCAGCTGGAATCTGTTGTGTCCTAAATGTTGATCAAGATGTGTTTGTCTCAGAAAAGGGATGTTCTGGAGAGTTTCTGTCTCTCTAACATCAATTACAGTGACGTTTCAGCTGAGCATTTCCCTGTTCCCTTTACTGGTGTGTAGTGCAGCCCTGCTCCCTATGCTGGTGGAACATCTGCTACTTAGGGACATGGTTTAGCAGTGGACTTGGTAAGGTTAGGTTAATGGTTGGACTTGATGATGTTAAAGGTCTTTTTCAACCTAAACGATCTTACGATCCTATGAGAATGAGTAAGCTTTGCATTAAATAGTACTGAATGACTGACTTGTATTGTTATAACTCCAGTTCTTCTTAGTAGTGTTGCTGCCTGTTGAAAATTGAATTGATTATTTAGAAAATTTGTTTTAGTGCCTTTGATTCCAATTTCATTTTTCCTACATTCTCTTAAGAATAATTGTCTGCACATACTTTTAGATTTTATCTTGTCAGCTTCAGGTAATTTTCTAACATATGTCCATACTGAAATCTAACCCTTGATGCAATCTAAACTTGATAATAGTCCTACTTGCTCATTCCTTCTGACAAAAAATTTTACACACATTCTGAACGAGACTGTTTTATTTTATTCTGTTACATAGTTTTGTTTAATTTATTTGTAGTGAATTAATGTAAAAATAGGAAGCATCATACTTCCTTCTTGTGTTCAATTTAATATGTTTGAAAGACTAATTCTTTCCTTAAATGTATCATGAAATCTTAAATTAATGCAAAACTGCATAGAAAGTGAGTGTGTGTAGGAATTAAGTATGTGGAGAAAAGAACTCAAAACCATGGTCACTCTCATTGTACTTGTGTGGAATAAAGGTGTCCAGTAGATTTGATATCCTGGCACAGTCTTTTTAGGAGCAGAATTATTGATCTTTTTATGCCTCCTGACATTTTAAACAATATGTATATTTCTGTGACTAATATTTTAAAATTCTTTCTATAGCATAATATTCTTCTTCAGTACATGGAAATCTTTTCACTGATGCCTGTGGACTTTTGTTTGGATCCCTGGGCCAAGCAAAACTGGGGAATATGCTTCTTAAGAACCAAGAGGGAACATCTGTATATTACAAATGGTTCCAAAATGACCAAATGTTGAGGGTTTTTTTATTTGTATGGATATTTTTAGCATAAATATGTAGCTTTTCTTTGGGAATACTTTTAAAGAAATATCTATAGCATTCCATATGTTAGAACTAGAAAGCTTTTAAGAATCATACATCAATTCCTCAGTAATAACTTAGCAGTGCTTTGCTGGCATAGCACACTATCAGCATCTTGAGGAACACTGAAGTAAAGCCCAACTCATAAAGAATAAAACCTCATTTTTCCCCCAAGGCCTTCAGGGTAAGTGCTGCAATGCAGTGGTTTCCTTGACTTTGTAGTATAAATTATACTTAACTACTGTATTTTTTTTTCTCAGTTTGAAATTCGGCACCACTTGATTCTACTTAAGATTGTATTACATAGGAGAAAGAAGAGACATACTTGTAAAGCTGTGATTTTGAGATTCACACACAGCTTATCACCTTCTGTTTCACTCTATTCCTTGTATAAATATATTCAGATCATTAGCTAATGGCACAGAAATATCAAGCTATTAGCACAAACATCAAACACAAACATTGAAACCATTCTGTGTTTCCCAACAGGGTCTCTTTTTTCTCTAATTTGAAAAATAAGTGTCAGGCCTTCAGTGGAAATAAAGAAGCAAATAGGTGGTAAGATGATTAGAATGCATAGAGAATCTTTTCCAGGAAAAAAAATAATAAATTGTGCATAGTTGCAAAATTGCTCTAAATCCTTGCACAATAATACCAAAGAGAGGTATAAGGTAGAAAATCAGAGCGTGTTCCATCAAAGAAATTATAACACAGACCAAGAACAAAACCATCCACTAATATCAAATACTTTATAGAGGGCTTTATGAAGAAAGATAACTAACCATACTCAGATGAAGAGTTTTACTTGTCATTGTTTTAAAGGCAGTTACTTTTAGAGTTGGTCATAGCTAAGTCCTTAAGTCTTGTTTCTTATCTTCAGTATCATCCTTGAAATGATTAATGTACTCACGGACTTTATAGTCAGGTATTTCTGTAAAAGAAACAACTACTCCACCATCAACCAGTTGCCAGCACCAGGTTCTTCACAACTTCCTTAGTCTATGTGGAAGACATGAATGATGGGCATGGGATAAGGAGCCTGATAACTGGTGATTCTGAAGACTTCTCTTTTTTCTTCCTAAAGGAGATCTACCATCTCTCAACTCAAAATTGCAAGGAAAACTCCTGTACTAATGATTCACTACTAGGTCTTTCTTTGATTCTTCTCCTAAAATATTTTTTATTTTACTCATAAAGGTTCCTATTGTTTATACTCATGAGAAAGAATTCTAGTTATCCTGTTGCAAGTCTTGGCACTGTTTACAAGATAGTATAGGTCAGATGCTGACTTCCGGTTTTCCAGAGATTTAAAAGTAGAGTACCTACTTCATTTTTAAGGCTATTCAAAAACCTATGTTATTCTACTCAAAATTTCCAGTTGCACCATTATTCTGACAGCAATATCAACTTTAATTTCCTGCTATTTCATTTTTCTTTGAAGCATTTGTATTTTTCCCCCCATATGCCAGGACTCCCCATCAAAATACAGAAGTCACCTAAAGGTGCTTGTTATTATATCTACATAACCCTTGATATATTGAATGTGCTTGGTTTGTGGTACTTACCCTGATGTTGTCTGTTACTGCACTGGTGATGTACATATAGGTGATCTATCTACATTTTTACATTGATCTAATAATCATTAACAGTGGTCTTGGGACTGCTGGAGCTCAGTTGGTTCTGAGTCACCTTACCTTCACAATGAGACTCTGTTCTCTATTACAGAAGATAAGAACAACTGCAGTGCAGGTTAGTGGTAAGACATGACAGTAAATCCATCCAAACTCTAAAATTTTGCCTCTGATTTTCCCAGACTTGTTCACAGTTTTGAAATTTTCTAGAGATAAGATAATAAGATCACTGGATAAGATAATTTAGATCACTGGAATGGGCTGCCCAGAGAGGTTGTGGAGTGCCCATACCTGGAGTCAAGGTCAGGCTTGATGGAGCTCTGAGCAACCTGCCCTAGGTAGAGATGTCCCTCTCTATTAAAAGTTGAACCAGATGACCTCTAGAGGTCCCTTCCAATGTAAAACATTCTATGATGATTCTATGATTAATAAGTATAGCTTTATTTTCAAAAGGGGGAGAGGGGGTGTTAGAAAATAATAGTGTTTCTAACAGTATTAGAGCAATATTCTAATGTTGCTTAGGAATCACATCTCCACTCTCTGATATCTTATTCTTACAGTAAACTAGGCAGATTGTACATAACTGAGTATACACACTAGGTTGTACAAGATCTTTGCTCAATCAGTCATGTACTTTAATCTTCCACAAAGTTTGGGGAAGATAAGGGGGTGAATTTCTCCTTGTTTATGCAGAAGACAGAACCACTAAAATACCACCCTACTGTTCATTCAAGTGAATTGAGTACTGAAGCATATTGAAGGTTCAATTTATTAGTTGTCTTTTACTTCAACTTAAATAAAGGGAAAATGCTGACAGGACCCCGTGCTTTGCATGTTTTTATATGGATCTTTGTGCATTTTTTATAGCACCCCAGTGAAACAGTGCTCTATTCCCATTACCTGACTCCAATATGAATGTACTTACTGTCTACAGTCTTGGTAAACCTTCCTGCATTGACTTCTATATGCAGCATACATTCAAATCTTCTATCAAGACCATCACTACTATACATTTTCAGAATGGCAACTCATATTACTTGAAAGCATCGGGTTTTAATATAACTCATATATTACAAGGGATTTTAGGTCGACAGTTTCTAAATTGATTTGATCAGAAGTGGGATATCTTTTCACTCAAAATGGCAGGTGCACAACTGGTGTTTGCAAAAAAAAAAAAAAAAGGTGGTTAGGATTACTAATGTGCCATCAATGTTTCAAGTTTGGGGTTTTTTTTTCCATTTACAGAGTTGAGTAAAAATTTACTAATGGATGGTCTGGGATAAATTGCTGAAAAGTAGA
Organism: Megaceryle maxima; assembly: GCA_024605025.1. Classification (NCBI taxonomy): domain Eukaryota; kingdom Metazoa; phylum Chordata; class Aves; order Coraciiformes; family Cerylidae; genus Megaceryle; species Megaceryle maxima. The sequence goes on along the minus strand of JANHGN010018655.1, from coordinate 1,800 downwards.
AATTGAAAGATTTATTAAAGAAATAAAAAGCCTTGAATGCAAGACTAAAATGTTGTTATTTCAAATGTTATTACTTCTGCCTTTACTCCTGTTTAAGTCCATTTATGAAAGTAAATGGAATAATTCTGAACTGAGAATTGTCAATACCTGATACCATTTCAAACAAAAAAGTGGCTTGCATTGTGAGTAAACAAAAGAGGGATGTGAATGACATACAATTGAAAATTATAATTCAAAAATGTCTTTACCACTACCTACCCCATTCACCAATCAACCACTTTTTGCTGTATTTTTTACACATGAAAGGCCAAAAAGATTGCACCTTGATCAAAGTACAAGTAGAAAATGTATACAGTAAGTAAAAAATGTGTGCAGTCAGAGCTGGTGTTATGATATAGGAGTTACAGACATTACTGGGTGTCACTTTAAATTTTTTGTTTTTATGTCAAGCTTTTGACCTTATTTAGGCCAAAAGGAGATACCAAAAGAAAAAAAAAAAAAAAAAGAAAAAAAAAAAAAGAAAGGAAATGGTCATAGCTAGTGATGAAATAACTAGTTACCCCTGACAGACTGACAGGGCATAAGACCAAATTGAAGTTTTGTCTCTCAGAAAAAAGGTGATAAAATTATCTTGATGTGCTTGTCAAATTTAATGTAATATAATTAAATATGAGGGATTAGATGACAAAAGGTATTCCCCTGGTATTGAGTTTAGTTCACATTGATGTTCCCTCCTGTATACCTTTCTCAGATGAAACAGCTGAATCTTAGAAAAAATCTCCTCTGATTAACAGATCGTCTCTAAGTAGGTTTTAATCTCTTAAACAAACATGTCTGATCCTTTTCAGTCTAATGATTTTATAAAACTATAATGACACTGTATTTTTATTCACTTGGTATATTTTCTGGCTAATATTTTTCTGTAGAGATATTTAAAAAATAGTGCTTCAAAGTACCTAGTTACTTCAGGGCAGAATTCTTCATTTTCTCTTGATTTCCAGTTCATGTTTGGATCAGCAAATACCAAGCATATGCTTGGTGCTATATTCAAAACAACTAGAGGCATGAAAATGTTAGTTAAGTATATTCAGACATTGTTTGGAAATGCTGTTTCAAGACCAGGTCACTTGTTACCTAGGTGTGCAGAATTGCAGAAATACCCTGTCATTACTGTTACCAAATTGGTTTTAACGTCTTTCAATTGACTTAATGTATATTCCCATAGCCAAAGGCCTGGGGTTTTTTAGGGTTTTTTTGTTGTTGTTTTGGTTTGTTTGTTTTTGTTTGTTTGTTTGTTTGTTTGTTTTGGTTTTTTTTTTTTTTTTCGCAGATGAAGTACCATTTTAATAGAATTTTTTAATTCAAATTAGTAACAGAAAGTGGATGAAAAGTGCTGCATTACAATATAGTGGTTCCCTGTCAGGTTTTTCAAGAAAGATTATTATAAGCTTTAGGGCAGGGAGGCACAAGTGAGAAAAGCTAACATGAAACAAATGTACTAGATTAGAGGTTGATCGGTTTTAAAAGTTCATCCCAAAGTTACTGTTATTTAAGTATTCTGGCACATTCAAATGCTTAACAGCCTTTTAGAAATTTTTATTTTACAGCAAAAATATTTGGATATTTTATCTGCTGCTGCACTAGGATGGGCCTTCAGGAAGTTTGTAAAAATTATTAAGTTCTTACAACCTCATTTGCTATATATGTGTATGTGCATAAAAAATAAAGTATTTGTTTCTGTATTGAAAACTGGGTTGCTCTGAAATATTTATGTGCTTTTTTATAATGTTTTAATAAATA
>JANHGN010018653.1:0-24303 GCA_024605025.1 Megaceryle maxima | reverse complement strand
CAAAAGTATACATTGAATTGCAAAGTTCCGGGAATTTATGTGGAAGAATAAAAAATGGGCTCCGTTCTCGCTATTTTTTTTTTTTTTTTTTTTATATGGGAATTTTGGGGAAATTCCATAAAACTAAATGAATGTTCATGTTGTGCCCATATTCAGAGAGAGTTTCAGAGGTCTAGAAAAGAATCATTAATTTTATAAAATACCAAAGGCAGCTGTGTATCTAATACTAGTAAACATGACTACAGAAAATAATCCTGCTCAGATAAGTTTAGTTTTGTTTGTGACAAGATTTAAAGGTTTTGTCAGAAATTATCAATGTGGGTTAAATTTTCATGATCATTTTGATTGTGCAAGTAGGTCCAGGAATAGTTGAGTGAAATGCTCTGGTTTAGTTTGTTTAGGAGGCCAAACAAAATGATGTGGCCTCATACTCTGTTGCTGTCATTAACATCAAAACGAAATGTGAAAAACGGTGTTAGAGAGAACATAGAGAGAACAACAAGAACTCCTTTCTAACACCAGCTCTTCTTTTTTTTTTTTTTTTTTTTTTTTTTTAAAGAAATGTCCAGCACTTTGAAGGTAGTGAGCTGGTAACAGATGACCAAACAGTCCTTTAACACATACAAAAGTGAGATTGAATATAACCGTGTGAGCTGTACGTGGTGTGATGTGCCTACGTGTGTGCCGGTCCTGGGTGGGACACTGGCCGTGTTTTAGAAGTGCATTTGCGAGTGGATGGAGCCTGTCTCTGGCTGCGAGTGAACACTTTTCTTTGACGGGTCGGTCTCTCCTCCAGATGGGGATAAAGAGCCATTGTAGCTGCAGAAAAAGTTACTGGGACTCAATGGCAAAGCTTCTGCAATGTGTTTATATAGCTATAAAAGTTATGGGTATGATTGCCAGAAATTAAGGAAACAGTGAGCCTGATGTATTTTCAGTGGGTGGTAGAACTGGAGAAAGAAACCAACGAGAAATTAATGATTGGGTGAACATGTGGAAACTGAACAATGGAGGTGCTTGGTAGGGATGGCTCAGTAACACTTGTGCAAGTTAAATATCTGCACGGGAGAAATTTATCAGATTATCTTCAGAGCTAGGAGAGCTGCTGAGGAGAACTGTGGGATGACAGTCTATTCAAATTCATGGGTCTGTTCCAGATCCGGCTGAAATCAGTGGTATACAGGTCCATGGTCACCCTACATACAGCATTTTCAAATGTATGTATCAGGATTGTACAGGTATTTTTCCCCATTTTGCAGATGAAGAGATAGAGGCCCTGAAAAGTTTTTTCACCTGCTGATGTGCCACTTACCTAGGTTTTTTTTTTCCCTTTCTCCCAAATTGTAGCTGTCTTTAAACCATGGCAACAAGAAGGGCTTTTTTTTTTTTTTTTTTTTTTTTTTTGTGTGTGTGTGTATGTTTGTCCTGAGAGGCTATTTATCAGTTAGATGGAACTGTTTTCTGAAAGTATGAATCCCTTTCATCAATCTGCTTTAGTGCTTGCACTGTCGTTTTGTCATTCACTGGCGGGAGGGGGGAGTGTTCTGTTCGGCACAGCACGGCAGCGCTGAAGTGACTGACTTGAGCCGTGCTAACGCTTCTCCTAGGCAGCTTCACTGCTGACCCCGGTGTAATCACTGCAGCATTACAATTTCAATCAAACTCTACAGAGGCAATTAAGTCCATACAATTGCCACGAAGATGAATGACTGTAGAGCACAAGCAATTTGTGCACAGTAGAGTGAGCTAATACAACACTCAGTACCAGAAAATCCCCTTAGGAAAAGAGACTCTGTGTCCTCCAATGGCTGTTACTGATGGTTAATGCAGGTTAAACATTTGCGATGTGTAAGAAACCAGACGTGTGTGGTTCTGCTCCTCACACCACTCTCTCTGGAGCTAACACAGCCTTTTTTTCTGATAGCAGTACAAAAAAAACCCTTTCAAATTAAATCATATGGGGCCTCTGCTACATTATACAGACTTCAGTGGGAAGTTTGGGTACAGAAGGACTGTGACATCAATGCTTTAGCAAGTGCCTTACACACTTTAAATTGTAGCAGTGTTTGTAGCTAAAGGTGCCATCTTTTATAAAGCCAGTGGATATCAGAGGGACGAACAGACCAGCTTTGGGGCACTCTAGCTTCTCTTGAAGTCTGACTCAGATGCAGCAAATGCCAAGTCCAAGCTGGGAACAAATTACTGTTAATTCAACCTAATTATGTTAAGCTATCTGAGCGAAAAAAGATAAATTAGAAATAATCTAATTTAAAGAAAGAGCATAGGTTTCCCATAAATTAGACAGACCTGCTAATTCTGCTGTGCAGAATTAATTTCATGTCTTCCTGTAAGGACAGGTTAGAGTGTCATATCATCAAAGAACTCTGTCAAATGTGTTCTTTTGGCTGGAGAATTGTTTGGGTGTTGCTATGTCAGGGATGGATGAAATGATTAGAAAACATATAGTCTGTTCAGCTGTGATGGGAGCAAAACAAGACTAACAGTTAATGAGTATTCATCTGGAACGGAGTCTGAAGTTGTATAGGTGAGGAGAAAAGGGGAATTTTCAGAACTGTGTCATCTGGTCCAGCTGAAGCAACTTCTCTTTCTAAAGCTCTTCATCTCCTGCAGACATCAACATTATATTGTCCCTAACGTGCACAGACCTGCTAAGGCTCTAAGTCAAAGTTTCACTTGGATAAAGATGAGACTTTCTTCATAGTCTGAGAAAATATTAACCCCCTCAGTGTATGTAACAGCTTCTCTTCTGAAGGAAATGTTAGTAGGCTCTCAGGACATGTCTAACCTTTGCAGCACAAGGTATCCATACGTCTGCCTACTTTTAGTATATAGTTCTTTGAGCGTTATAAATTGTAAATACTGAACTTTTCTCATAAATGCATATCTGGAAGCAGGATCTTACAGAAAACGAGATTCTCAAAGGATAGGGCTTTCTATGGATTCCTCTTTAGGTTATAAAAATTCATCCTTAAGAAATATGAGGCTATTGTGCTGCTGATGCCAGGGCACACTCAGGCAGAAATGGAAGGCTTCATAGAAAAGTTACTCTAGCTTATCTCTTATGTTGCAGCTCTTTTATTACATCAGAGAACATTTTCTCTGTCTTTTAATATAAAGTAAAAATTATAGTAACTCTTGGTTTCAAAAGACCCAGAGGACAGCGGTACTTTGGAATGGGTACCTGCTGAGATGTGTCAGCTCTAGGGGCTGATGGAAAGCAACAGGACACCTCTGCAGGGAAAACTGTTCTTTGAAGTCTTGCATCATATATAAGAGAGTGAGAAAAAAAGGTATAAGGTTTTTATGTATCAGTTAATTTCTATTGGTGTATATGTGTTAATTTCTCCTGATGATTTCTGCAAAATTGTTACATTTTTTCAGCTTCTGCAAACAGAAATTGCTTAAGATGTTGCATGACAGCATGGTATTGGTAATCCCATCTCCAGCTTGCCTCCCACAGTCTTGAGAGTACCTTAAGCAGTATATTTTGTGCCTTTTTATGTGTACTTTGAGTTTTGCAACTTTAGGAGTCCCATTCTGAAGGTTTTCTTCTCAACACGGAGTGCTAGAAATTTGGTTTTAATTAAAACTGGATTTCTTGCATAATCATATGAATCCAGGATCTTGATCCATAAGTAATCTCAATGTTTTAACACTTGGGATAAAATATCAGTACTGGTGACAGTGTATAAACATAATGCATTATGCAGGGAGCTAAAGCAACTCTTGGACCAAGGGACTGAGGAAGTCTGAATATAGTGACCATTAATACTGAAACTAATTCCTGAGTTTTGCTTTATACAGGGGTTGAGGTCTGGGGTTTGAGCCTTGAGAAGTAAAGCAACATTTAACGTATCATTTTCCATTGTAGTTGCTGGTGATCTGTATTGTGATTATTAATTTAGGAAAGTTAGCCTGAGAGAAGAAACACTTTGTTCCAATTTTGAGAAGCTTTTTCTGTTGATTGTGAACGGAATGGCACTATAAAGGTATGGCTTAATTCTGTTTCTAGATACTTCCCTGTGTTTCTAAAGCAAGCTCTTGATGCAGTAAGATAAGAATGAATTGCTCAGCATTGACAGTTGAAGCGTGGAGTTAGAGCTCCACTTGCTATTTATACTTCACCAAATCAACATTCCTATTTCTCAGTTCACCAGGTTTCTGTAAAATGCCATTGACCACAAGGACCTGGATGCTAAACTGATCCAAGGACATCTTGCCATGGTGATGGCTATATAGGATCCTTGGGAAAAGTCACCTACAACAAGCCCTGTAGATAGAGAAGCTGCCTTTCAGGCACACAGAAAGAGCAATCCCATTTGTAGGTAACCAGCACAGCCTAGCAAGGAATATCACTGTCTCCTCTTGCCACGCTGTGGAGTATCACACAGTTATGGGAGACACTAGGAAATGTGTGGGAACACGAAGTGACCCTTGTTCTAAGTAATAACAATGACTAGAACAATGAGACATCAAATTCTCTCTGGAAGACCCAGACTCTACAGCTGGAAATGCACAGAATGTAGAGGCTGATTTGGGGCTCTGCAACAAAGTCCACAGAGGAGCATTTCATAGGGAGCCCACTCCCCGCATTGGTGCTATACGGTGCAGTAGGAACATCCAGTTGTGTGATTAGAGGTGTAGCCAAAGGCAATCACCCTTCTTCACAGTGTCCACGTCTAGCCCCGAGTATAGAACTGCAACTCAGATGAAAAGGTGACATTCCTTTTATAACCCCAGTACTAAAAAAAAAATCCCCTAAACCTTAATAAAATGAATTGTAATAATGAATAAATAATAGCCGTAGGAAGGGAGGCAGTTCAGAGCCATAATATGGGTGCAGTAAGCTCTAGCTGGTTGGCTTTGTGACTGTTAAGAGTATTTCATGTTATTTTTATCCTTCCAGTTAAACCCAAATACTGCTGTTCTTAAAGAGCAGTGAATCTATTTAACGATACCTTTAAAAAACTCCTCTTTCCTTGTGAAAGCACTGTTTGGGAAGCAGAATGTCTCTCCCACTAATTGGCTGTCTGCCAACTGGCTTTCATCTTTATCTTTTCTGATTCTGCAGTCATTCACCCATGAAGCATTTCCTCTTAGAACAAGCAGTTTTTAGATCCTGGCAGGCAAAATAAGAGAAATCAATGTAAATTGCTGGGGTCAGTGACCAGGAGGTGACAGTCGAAAGCCTCGGATATTGGGTTCTTTAGCCTGACAAGAAGTAGTATGAATAGGGATGGAGCATAGAGCTCATGAAAGAGGATCAGTTATAGGACCTTATAATATAAAAAAGAGCAAATAAAGAAGATCCCCTGAGGTAGAAAGGAATTATTTCTTATTCCAGGAGTTGTCAGGCATTGGAACATGCTGCCCATGGAGGTGGTTGAGTCTCTATCCCTGAGTGTATTTAAAAGCCATATAGATGTGGTGCTTGACTATGTGGCTTATTGGTGGATTTGGTAGAGTGGGGTTAATGGTTGGACTCAACGATCTTAAAGGTCTTTTCTAACCTAAATGATTCAGTTTCTATGAGACTCACGTAAAAAGCTTCTGCAAATACTGGGCTCTGGGTCTGCAGAAACCAGTGGAAGAACCTGGGTTGACCTCAATACTGGGAGATCATTGACTTCAAAACTATTTGCCTATGGACCTTTTAAGATAAGGACTAAGGAAGTGAAGTATTCTCTGATAGAACTTTTTTTATGTAAAAGCATCTGCTATTGAGCTGCTTTAGGAAGGGAGCCTTGAAATGGCTTCTGGAATTTGTTTGCTTACATTGGTCTACACCACTGCAATTTGGGACTAGGCCCCCTGGTATCTGAAGGAGAGGCACTTTATTTTGACTCTGATTTGGTACTACCAGGTCTGAGTGCTCCAAGTCAGGTGAGCATTTATGAGGTCTTTTAAGAAGGCATTGCTTCTAGATTTTATTAAAATTATGTGCAGCATCCATGAGAAAAACCCTATATGTCATGCATCTTGGCATGAATTCTGGATGTTGGCATTATTGCTGGTCAGTTGAAAAGATGCATCAAAAGGACTATGAGCAGATTCTCTCTATCTGAAGACATCTTTCTGCTAGAAGAATAGAGATTCGGTTACTACAAGACTTCAAGGAAATACTGGGAAAATATGGGTATTTGACCTAGAAATTAACATCTTTCATAGATAATTACTTCATTTACATTTGAATAGCTTGGACTCTGAATCTCTTTGAATTTTTGAGATGGTTGTTGTTGATTTGACTTTGTATCCCCTCAGCTGCTGCTCTAGAAAATTCAGCACTGCAGTTCAGAGCTGCTTCTGGTGTTGATTCACCTTTCAGAGCTTTACACAGGTTTATTCTTCATGCTCTTTTCTTTATTTGGCCTAACCATCTGTGTGGGAGATGTGTGAAGATGTTTACAGAAGTGTCCTGCACGTTTGTATTCAGCCAAATACACTTGTAAAGGTAGTTTGGGTTGATATGATCTTTAATTTCTTTTCAGAAGCTGATACTTTCTTCTTCCCTGAAAATGGAAGACGGATGTGTTTCCTTGCAGTACAAGAGAAATTACATTTTGAAGCTGTCTTTCTAGTGGTGGTCATGTAACAATATTTATGAATACATCAGATTTCTCATTATCCATTATTTGCTTCTTTAATTTTTAAATTAGTTTTTCTTTCTTGTTTCAACTGCCCAGGTCTGTAAGCAAAATTGTCACAATAAGATTTCACAGTCATATGAAACTGGTACTTGAATGAAATTAGAATGGAATTAAGAATTTCTGCTGTGGATGCAGAACCAAGCACTCAAAGCATTTGAAATGCTGAGATGAGAGAAACTGACTTGGAACAGGCTGTTCTTATCCTGAACCAGATTTCTTGGTGTATTTCCAGAAGTATTGAACATAAGTGCAAAATGGGATCCAGAAGAAAAATTTGGGACCCAGTTTTGGGTCTCAAATAGAAGAAGGCCATGACCTGTTCTATTGCTTTGCTCCTGTGGTGTTAGAGCCAACCTATAGCAAACTGTCTCCCACGGGCACCAGGCTCATGCCTGCCATGTGCGAAGGCAAAAAGACGCAGAGCTAGCTGGAGCAGATAAATTGCAACCAACAATTCATCTTATGCATGTGAAATTCTCGGTTGCCAGATTTCCCAGTTTGCTTTGTACCATGAAACCAGATGTTAAATAAACTCTGCAGTTCTTCATTGAGTGTCAACCTACCACGAAAGGTAGGGAGGCCAGGGGGATCATATCAGGTGCAAGATGGTATCTAAGAGGTTACAGGAGTATTATAAAAATGTAACATCACATTGTTCTGTTCTCTAAAACTTTATAATCTTGCATCTGAGTATGAAATATTGAATATTGAATGCCATAAAAAGTGCCTTTAAAATCATTCAAGTTTGGAGAAGAAACAAAATGTTTGCCTGGGGGGAAATAAAAATTTTTATTCCCCCTTAGATGGGAAGTTAATGTGATTTGTAGGATTACTGTTGGTTAAAATAAAATAGAGTTTATTGCATAAAGATGAAGGGATTCAGATGAGTTCCATGTGCAGTGCTATTTCTGTTGTGCAGTATAGCTGTTGGCTATCAACAGCTCCTGTTCTAGGAAGCTCAGAGACATTCAGGCTATCACTCAAGGAAAACAGAGTTCAGGTTGTGTGGGCAGGTACCTCATGTCTTCTTATCCTGTTCTCATATCCTTCATATTCAGAACTTTCTGAATTGCTGAACAAGCTGTAATAGAGAAGAAAAGGACTTTGGCAACCTTAGGTGTCTAAGGTGTTGTTAGCTTAACGTTATTTAAACACTGTTCCCCAAAGCTGAGAGAGGACTTGTAGACAAAACGGTCAGTTCCATTTCATCCTGCCAGTATTTGTGCTCTCTGGTTTGCATGGAAAAGCAGCTGAACCAAATCTGCTTCCTTGGACTGCTTAAGACTTTGCACCTTACTTGAATGTCTCCAAGGGCTTGTCAGCTTTCTGTGAACAAGGGATTCACAGAGTGTTTGAGCATGCGCCTAAATTAAATATGTAAGGGATTCTGCTGCCTTCACTTGAGATAGTTGCTTGAGCACCAGACACTGCTGTAGTTTCATGTATATTTGGAGAACAGAGGACAGCATTTATTGTGCTTAGGTAGGAGACACTTTGCTCTGTGCTGCTGTGCATTAGAGACAGAGGTAAGAGGAACAGGTTAGTTTAAGAGGCAAGTAGAAACACAGATGAGGAAGTCTGGTGGTATGATTCAGTTCAGGTACTTAGATAGGTTTGGGGGCTAGAATTGTCTAGAAGAACATTAGAACTGAAATCAAGGAAATTGTTAGCTCCTGTTTGATGGGTGTAGCATCCAGGATGACTTGCTTTGTGCAATTCCTTGTACACAGAAAGGCATCACCAGAACAACCCACAGGTTTCTGAGTGAAGGTCAACAATGTTATTGAAGCAATGCTGAATGAATAGCCTGGAGAAGATTCCTTAGCCCTCTTCCTGTAGTTGTCCTTATTTCCCAGTCAATTAACTAGATTGAATATGATTTTCTAACTGCCCCGGGGCACTGATGGATCATACATATATGATTCTCATAATACAGCCCACCTGATAAGACAGACTACTCATCAAAGCATCACTAGAGAACTAAAGTAGCTCTACCACTGGGGACTGTTGGGTCCATCCCCACCTAAGCTTTACCAAGTTTTGTGGTGTATGCCATTGCATAAAACTTGGTACAGGCACAGAGTTAGGGTTCAGAGTCTAGGAAAGCAAAATATTAGATGTACAGTGAAAGAAGAGCGCTCAAAAGGTGTTGCCAGTATAGTTGGAGAGCTTTTGGTAGGGTTCCCTCAGCACTTGAGGATGTGGCTGAGATCCTAATTTAGAGCCCAGACTAGATTTAAAGTTAAGATTAGGGCTCTGAGAATGAGAATTTTAAGCCAAATATTAAGAGTGGAGTTCACAGAGGATCCCAAAATAAAGCAGGGCTTTTTCTAGAGCTTTCCTCTGGGTGGTCCTTTGCCTGGGGGACTGAGTGCACTGGGTAAGTGCCAGCCTGGAAGTAGGTGAGGGATAGATCCAAGTGGCTTTTAAGCTGGGACAGTGGGGTCCTTCTTAACCAGAGTTTTATACCTCTCTGGCTTCTTCTGAGTAGTATTTTCTGTGCTAACAGTGGGCGGTGCAGGGTCCAGCACCAAGCCTGGCACCACAGTACACTGGAAGTGTAACCAGAACCAGGGTGTACTGTGCCTGCACAGTAGCTCTTGATGCCCTGGTGGGGATCTACTGGAGCTAAAAGCATCAGGGCTGTCATTGCTAGAGGAAAACAAAATGCTGTGACTGTATTCCTAGTACAACCAGGGTTAACATGATACAACCTCAACACCCACTCATTTTTCTTGGGACAGAGCTACTCTACTATGTAAACAGAGATTAAATTCATTACATCCTTGTAAAGAACCCCACTATCAAATTGTGTTTAGAATTGCACAGAGATCCAGGGAGAGGGAAGGGTTCCCGGTTTCTAATGAACTTTGTTTTCAAGCCTGTTTTTTTTGATTTGGTTTGGTTTTGTTTTTTTTCCAAATTCTTCTCTATTTCCCAGAAATGTGTTCTGCTTTATAACCTTTAGTATTCAAATGTCATACATCCAGCATGCTGAGAGATTCCAGTTCCATGCGTCCTTACTTCCTGGCCTTGGTAGTTTAACCTCTAGGCATTCACATTGTTTCATCACCACCAAAAACTATAGTTTTGCGATTCCTTGCCTGTTTCATATTGCTCTCTGCTGCACTTGGAGTACTGGAATCTGAAATTACTTCTAGTAAAAGGAAGTGACTAAACACTGAGGAAGATAGAAGAGGTGACTCTGTTTGATGTCAGGCGGTATTAATGTTGATGTCTATTAGCAGAGTGCAGAACTGCTGGCATGCAAGTTCTTCAGCATATGTAAAGCTGTGGTCATATACATTTCTCCTTGTTAGGGAGTTCCTGGCAGCGTCTTGAAAAGCCATCCCCTTGACAAGAATCCCTTTGTTTTGTCTAAACCCTGGCTAGAGCCAAGTTAAGTCAGCCCTGAAGAAAATTACAAGTTCACTAATTATCCTTTAAATACTTCCGGTTATTTTTAATTATTTGACTATTATTGACACTTTATGGCTGATTGGAGATGCCAAATTACAACCCAAAGAAAAACAAGACTTCTGTTCTCTTACAAGAACAGTATTTGCAGGATGAGAATAATTCATGCTGCACTGTCGCAAATGAATAGGCATCAGCTTGGAGCAAGGAGGAGACCAAGGGCTAGTTTCACCTTTTGGCTTTATTATTGAGGATACTGCTGTGACAGTAGTTTTAAAAAACGTGACAACTATAGTTTGACCTAAATATTATTATATGTCATATACTCTGTTATTTCCAGTCCATCATGTGTTTTCAGTGAGGCATACGTTGTCACTCCTTCGGTTGTGATTGTCAGTTTAGCAGTTAACACCTTTAATCTCAGTTGACTTCAGGTGTCAACATAAATATAGCTGGGATAGGAATTTGGTTTGGGGTCACAGGAAATGAAGTTTCATCATTCTTAAGTTGAGATGGTTCTGTGTTTATGTTGAACTCTTCTGTCATGGCATATTTGCATTTATCAGGAGATCCCATTTAACTGGCCAAGACATCCATGAAGCATGGCTTCTACTACTTTTCTACTTTGGCTGTAGGTGCAGGGTTAGTCTGGATAGTCTGTGTTTTGGGATATGAGTAAGCAGGTGCTGAAACTTCCCTTTTTCTTTCTTTTGACAAATCCCTTTTTAGTTCATATTCCAGGACTCCTGCCTGGCTGTGCCTATACTTCAACTTGCTTTTCAGAAAAGCCCCTAAATGTTTGCTCAGTTATCTAAAAGGTCCTTCACAGGACAGGCAGTTCTTTCAGTCTTGAAAGGTTTCTTTCTCTCAGGTTGTTCATTTAGAGTAATGTTCCCAAAGTGAGGTCCTTGCATGGACTCCCTTCCTGCGACTTTGGACATCAAGATGCTGCAGACAGGAGGGTGTTAAAGGGGAGATGATTAGCAGCAAGTTTCAGAAGAAGTATTAATGCTACCTGCTTTGAGAGTAGGAAAGATCCAGTAACATTATTGCTCTGGACTCAGAGGAGCTGTGGCAGTAGGTGGCAAGCCTGACAACAGAGATTCCTCTCAAACGGTGCAGAGAAAGTGTTTCTTTCAGGTCAAATATAGCTCTGCTGGCAAGTCCTGTTTTCCTAAAGTGGAGACTCACTACTGAGATGTGAACTGCTTCTCTATTAATTCAAGCATACCCAGGAGCATCAGATGCACTGAAATGTGACTGTTGGTGCTGGCAAACTCACCAGCACATTCCTAATAATGAGTTTGGCCTCTTCCAACCAGCAATTTCCTCAACCAGCTCCTGAGTGTAGGTTAGAAGTTAAGGAAGTTAAGGAACTGCAGAGTGCTGCAGACATCCAGTTTTAGGACTAACCCATTTACTAGCCTGGACATGGCTGCTCTGTACTAGCTGACCTCCACATGCCCTGTTAATGATGTAGTAGAGATGTTGTCATAGAGCCCAGAACAAACAATGTCTCAGCTCACGGTCAAGCAGGGCTTGATGCTCATAGAGTGATGTTTGTTGGGTCTGTAAAGTGGACTACTCCCACTCTTTCCTCATCTCCAGATCTAGAAGCTGGTCTTCTAATAGGACCTAGAGAAATCACAAGATTGCCTTTGAGGCTTGCAAAGGGAGGCATTTGAAATACAATTTTGCAGATACTAAGGCAATAGTTAATTATTAGGGATAGTTCATTGTTGTGTAATACTTAACCTGCTTTATTGTGGTGCTATGGCTTTTGGAACTGGAACAGCATTGAAAAGCAGATTAAAACCGGGCAGTTTCCTTAATTTTCAAATAAACAATAATTTTGTATGTATTCAGTGTTGGGCATTTAGGGGAAAAATAAATATTTATTACTCTGCTCTTCCTGCTGTAGTCTTCCTTGGGCCTCTACTGCCAGCTGCTGTCAGGCAGGATACTGAGCTGTGGGCTTTCAGTCCAACCTACCTGGCTGGTTTTGTGTTCTTACATAAGGATAGCCAACATCCAAGACTATTGTATAGAAAGGGAAGAAACTGAATGGAGGCAAGGGAGACGAATATTCTTCAGCTGAAACGGTATGTATGAACATGAGACCAGGACAGGGCCACATAAATGTCTTTACATTTGAACATTAAACTATTTAACTTGTGTTTGTTTGGTTTGTTTTTTTTTTTTTAATATTTGTCTATTTCTAAGCAATGTCTGGAGAACTGAGAAATTTTCTGACTATAAGCACTTTTGCTTTTGCGAAGTTTATATTTAAAAAATGTCTGTTTGGCCTTGAATAAACAAGCCTCTAAAACACTGTATTAGGCAATCTTGGCCACTAATATGCATGTAGTATATGTGTTCATGTGTATGTCCAACCCTGTTCAGTCTGATTTATTTTCAGTGTCAGGCAAGGAAATATGAAATGTGTACAGTCTGCAGAGAGTCTGGGCTTGGCAGGCATCTGGAGTCTAGCACAGATTTGCTCTTGACTCTACAGCAAGTGTCAGACCTTAAGGAGGAAGCAGAAGAGGGCAAGTCTGACTTGGCTTCTCAACTGATAAGTGACACTTTTTTAAGCACTTGACATGAAACAGAGACTGACATCCAGGAAATGTGCTTCACTTGTCTCTTCCTAGAAGTCATCCCAGCTTATGGGGAGTAGGAACAGGCAAAGGAAGGAAGTAAAAAATGCTGATTGCCTTTTGGCAGCAGCAAAGGGCCTGGTGAGGGTTGAGTCCAGAAGTGTTTCTTTTGTACTTGGGGTACTCCTTGTGATGGCTACCTGGCTTTTAATGTTTGCTGTTGCACTGTCCTACCTCCCAGGAGCACTCTCACAGCATTTGCAGGAGGCAGGAGGTGGCAGGCACCGAGCTGTACTATTTTCTGCTCTAAATGTTTTTGTTTTCCATATATCTGCTTTTTTCATTTGTACTACCTGTAGTTAACAGGTGTACAGGTTCTTGCTGTCTCTGAAAGAATGCTCCATACATACTGGTTAGCTCATGTATTTTGGGGCATGTTCCAACATTGTTCTGGGAAGCCTGTAGTAGTACTATGCATAACACCCCCTGCAGCATTCATCAGCCTAAGGGCTGGACTGAGTAGCCAATCCAGATTGTGGACTACAAGAAAGGGAGAAAAAAAAAAAGACTTGCTTATGAAAATTATAACTGTCTAGAATTTATTGCTGATAATATCTTGCTTTTGTTTCCCAATTTCATTAGCTGAAAATGTCTTACTCCAAAATGGCAAGAAACCTAATCAGAAAGATCCTAAAAGTAAATATATAATATGGAAAAGGGGAAGGATATGCATAAAATTATGAAAACAGCTTATTCTCTATTGAAATAAAAATATGTAGCACTCATCCAGCCCAGCTGATTAATATCCAGTTCTGAATGTGGGGAAGGAGGGTTTTTTCCATTCCCATTGCTCATTCTCATGAATGAGCATCAGTTGAATTTTTGCATTTTCTAACCCAGATTCCAGCTGAGTAAATTTTGTTACTATAACATCAGCATGTCCCTAGAGGAAAGAGTGTAAAATTTTGAAGGAAGAAAGGAGACATTTACACTGTTCACTGTGTGGGAAAGTGGTTAAGGATAAATAGTACAACAGCTCCAAAGGGAATTGTGCAAGAGCCTGGAAACACCATTTCTTGAACAAATTTGAACACTGGGGAATTTCCAAAGTAAAAGAGTGGTGAAAGAAGAGCAGGGAATAAGAAAAGGACAGAAAACAACACTCCAGAAGACTGAATTTCTCCCTCCTGTATGCTGGTCCTCCACTTCCTGGTGCAGAAAGCAAACACAAGAATATCTTGTATTCTTGCACAAGGAAAGGGTTGTTTCACGGGAGCTCCCAGTGCCATTCAGAAGGAAGGGAATTCATTATGAAGCAATGCTGGTATCTCTGGGACCAAGACAGAGCTAGGAGCCTGCATCTGTAGTTGCTCAATCAGCAATAATCCTCTTTTTTTTTTTTTTTTTTTTTTTTTCCCCCAAGACACAGCAAGGGCTGTTTGTGGAGCTGCTTTTTCTCCTTCTGTCAGCTTCTCTATTGCTTTACTTGTGAAATACATGAGGATCAAAAGGGCAGTTAAGAAGATGTTCTTCCCCAATTTCCATGCAGAAAAGCTCAGCTTGTTTGTGTTTGCTTATGTGCTGGTTCTCGTGAGATCCTTACTGACTTGCAGCATTGCACATCTGGCTTGTTTTTCCAGGATTTACCCTTCCTGAAGAGCTGGAAGTGCAGCAGGGAGAGAGGGCAGGAGTGTTGAGTGCATGGGCTCTGTTTAAGCTGGGACTCATGAGAGGGTCATCTATGGCAAGTGTGAGTGAGTCTCTCCAGCAGCTTGTGACTTCCCAGAAGAAAATCCTGGTCCCTTCCTACCCTTTCTGCACTAGCTGAATGTGTTTTCCCTTCCTTTCTTCCTCCCTCTCTCCAGCACCAGTTCCGATTTCTGGTGGATGTCACTGGATTCCAGTGAGATGGTAGAAACTGCAAAACCTCAGTGGAGATGCTGTGTGTATGCTCTCGTTTCTGAGAAGGTGATGCAGGGATAGGCAGAGGAGGGGCCTGCTGTCTCCAGGGGAAAGTGGGATCTGTGTGCCTCTGCTTCTTCTCTGATTGCATGTTTCTGCTCAGTTTGGAGGAGATGAAATCCAGATGCTTGTCCTGGTCTTGATTCCTGACTCAAAGATTTCAGTGCGATGAAGCACTCGGGAAAGGCTCACTGTACGCAGCAGTATAGCTCTGTCATTTACCTGGGAATCCTGGAAAAGCCTGGTCTCATTTTCTTTTCAGTTCTTTAGGGGATTTTTAAAAAATTTTTCCCCTCCTTACTCCTCTTTATGAGAGGATGAGGTTGTTTTCAGATGGTCTTTTAAGACAAAAGTCCCTATTGTTCCTTTACAATCATATCTAACATCAAGAACTTAAAAAAAAAAAAAAAAGATAAAAGAAAAAGTTGTAGCAGCTGCACAAACAGCCCAATGCAGATGTAGCGTCACAGTTCCTTGGGGCTCAGCATGTGAGCCTATGGAGCATTTGTACTCCTTGTCCTGCACAGCATTAGCATGTACTGGCTGACTCTGTGAGACTGGAGCATAGGACAGGGACCCAGAGTGCATAGGGACAGCAGGGCGTGGGAGATAAGGGGATATTTGGTAGGGAAGAAATCACGCTTTGTGGAAGTGGAGTTAGGAACCAGGGTGGCAGGGGCTAGAGAAGCAGGTAGAGGGATTGGGAGAGGACATACAGGCAAGCTGGCAGGTTTTGCCAGCATTTCAATAGTCATTTACACGTATCCCTCTCTGCTTCAAAGAACAGCCCAGCTTTAAGCCTAGGTCTTTCAACGTCCCCTGGCATGGATGTATTGAAACCAGAGGAGTTTCCAAAGCCTCTTCATGAGGTTAAAGAGGACAGCTCAAGCTGACCTAAGGATTCACCACAACAGTGCAGGCAGGGAGGTCCCCTCTGTGCTTGTTACACCTGCTGTCACCAGGAATTTGACTTTAACAAGCTTGTTTTGTTCAGCTCCTCCTGAGCTTCCAGGGATCAGCCCTCAGTGCAGATAGCAGTGTTTCAGGTGCTGCCTGAAAAAGGAGTGGATACCTTCCCTTGATCTGCTGACCACACTCCTGAAGGAGTCCGATATCTGCCAGCCAGTTTTGCAGCATGAGCTCGTTGTGGCGCACGGTCATCCTGGCTCCTGCCACAAGCTCAGAGCACGTCCTGGGCATGGTGTTGTTCTGCCTCAGCGCAGACCTGTGCCTTGCTCTTTACAAAATTTCATGAGGTTTCTGTTCAAGCTCATCATGCTCCCTGGGGATGATGCTCTGCTGCTTGTCCTGTCAGCCATGCCCCTTATTTTAGTTTTTTGAGACAGAGATTTGCTGAGAGTGCATTTTTTTCCTATTGTTTTCCTTTCTGACCTGCCAACTGTATTTCAACCAACACCTGTTTCTAAACTTCCTTCTAGGGCATTTGCATTAAAGAGTTCAGGATTTGGGTTTGCTGCTTTCTTTACTCTGTAAAGATCCCTGGCAGAAATCACACATTAGCTTCCTCAGCTGATCCACTTCCCTCATACATTTAGAATAGTTCATGCTGCCTTGTGCTGTGGTCTGTGAAGACCAAGGGACCTCCAGGATGCACAGGACCCAGTGAGCAAACCCCAAGCTGGTCAGCTCTTGAACAGACCATGTTAGTGAACCATTATACCACTGATCGTGGCTCACTGAGATTTTATAAAACATATGATGGCAGCTGTATAGTTTGTTATAGATAGGTACATGCACATTCCACTATAAGTACTATATTTATTACTTTGTATTATGTTATATTTAGTACTTCCAGTGAGTTTAATACTTACATGTGAGTCAAAAACCTCCACAGATATCCTTTAGGGTCAGGACCATAATATTTTGGCCTCCTTTAGTCAATAGAGTTCAGACAAAGTTTACTCTTGGTGTCTCTGGATGCGCGCAAGGCTCCCTTTTGTTTCCTGGTGTCAGTATTTTCAGCTGCTATAGTAATTGTATTAATGAGGTTTAGTCTTTAAGACAGCATTTCCTGCTGGACTTGCTCCAGATGAGCACTCAAGAGTTAAAGACTGAATCATAAGGTTTCACTGGTAATCTAATCTTGAGCATGGCTGCTCTGTTACAGGAAGAATGAAATCCTGATGTTGTGCAGTAAACTGTGACTGGATATACTCATCCACTTAAGTTAACAGAGAAAAGTTCCTTTTGGTCAGTGGCCTGTGTCTTGTGTCCCACTAAGTAGAGCTGTGCAAATAATTGAGTATGCTGATCAGACTGGAGAATAGATGATATTTTGGCTTGGGTTAGACAGAAATTTCTTTCAGGCATTACTTTGTAACCCCAAGGAAAGGAAGGAGGAGACAGTAGCTCTGCATTTAACCTAGGAAAATTCAATGGATGTGGGAGTCCCTGAGATTCTGCTGGGTCCTTTCCTGAGTTCTGTGATGAGAGAAATAGTGTGTGTCCTGTGACTGTCCAAGTGCTTTCCCTTTGTTCATGCCTGCAGCCCACAAGGATCCCTCATAGTGAGAAACTGGAAGTTAGGGTGGCTGAGGGAAACAGTGCCAGAGTAGTGCTGAGTTGTTGATACATGTCCTCTTCAGTATGTAGGTTTGCCCCCTTTTATTCATCCATCACTACCCTGCTGTTGCACTCCTAACACATGGACTGCTTGTGATTACCCTCAAACCCCTTCAGGGTTTGTAGGAGGAATCTGTTTAACCATTACAGCTGCAGCCAGAAGTGTGTTTTCAAGACTTGAAAAGTACTGCCAGGTTTTTCAGTTAGAACCAGGAGAGTTGTTCCTTAGCATGCTCGAAATTAACAGGAAAACCAAAAAGCCTTGATTCAGAAGGTACTTAAATGTTAAACTCAGTGGAATGTGAAGTATATGAGTGATTTTAGAGCATGTTTCCCTTTTCTGATTTCAATAACAAAAGAAGCAGAGTTTTGTTTTCCTGAATCAGAGGTGTTTTAACTTTCACTGTGAATTCTGAGAAATAACAGAGGAAAGAGACCGATGAATGTGAAGCATTTCAGTACCAGAATTTCCAGTTTCCAAGCATCTGTTTTTCCAGATGTCTGAAAAGTATACAAACTTGATTTCTGTGGGAGCAAACTCCTGACCTTCAATAAAGAAAACTTGTTTGTGTGCAAGGAAAACAATGTGCAAAAGTTAGTGTTTCTCCGTTTCTGAAAAATTGTACTGAGATAAATGGATCCTGAGTACCAACATCTGTGGAACTCATAGCCATGTCTCTTAGAAGATTTGAACAATACATGCCTGGCATGTTGCCTATGTTTTTGCAATTTGATTATTGTATAGAGACAACTTATATTCCTGATAAACATGACTGGAGGAGGAGATGAATGGTGTATGAAATATAGCCTGTTTGCCTTTTGATTGCATGCTCTTGGAAACTTTCCTAGACTCTTGTCTAATGGTTTAAACTTAATTTAGAGTTGGGAAATGCAGAATGCATTTCTTATTTCAGTAAGAGCTTGGTGACTGTAGACAGTGCTTTGCAAGCAAACACCAGCAGAAAGAGACCATCCTCTTAAGTATGTCGCAATGTAATTTGGACAGTGTAAAGACAAAGGCAAAGGAGGATGTTGAGGATACTAGCATGAGAATGACTCAGGAGTTTGATGTATGTTTAGGGTTCTTTTAGTTTATGTTTTTAAAATATGAAAGAAAAAGTGATAAATTGAGGGTCAGGATTTTGTTCAGCTTTTCTTTGCTGAGTAGAGAAATGCCTTGCTTCCTGTTCAGTGATGTTCTTTTCTTCCCCTCAATCAATAGAAAGCAACACTGAAGAAAAGGAGGCATGGAGAAAACATGCTAGAAATTTGAGGACTTCTATCCCTTGATGATTTCTTACCCTCCATAAAGAAACTGTGGTGTTCATGTCAAACTTATCAGTGCCTGTACTTCAGATGTTAGTTTTTTGAATTCAGTCTTGTGGCTGAAGATTTGGAAAAAAATGTAACAGGACCCCAACAGTATAAAGGACAATTTAAAGATACTGTGCCTTCTTATTAGTTAATAAATGGTAATTATGTTAATATTTACAATTCTAATTAAAATCTCCTTGAGTATATCTTGGCCTGTAATGGTCTTTAAATACCTGAGCTCCTTTTCATGCAAAGCACAAAGCCCTTCATGCTGGCAGCGGAGGACCAGGGAGTCCTTGCAGTGAAGCGCTATGGTAGAGATTTGTGACAAGACAAACTATGCTCCCAGACAATGATGATAAAAGTGGAAGTTTAGAGATACAAGCAAATGGACAAAGAGAGGTCACAGTCCTGAGCACCAGCTCTGAGCTCCTGAGGGTCAGTGCAGACTTTGTTGCATAACATGGTCAAAGTTGAGTGTTGCAACAAGAAGACTGTAAAGGTTACACAATGAAAGAGAGAATGAGGCTTCATTTATATATCTAAAAGACAGATGGATTTGTCGGTGGGAAGTATCTGTTAGCTGGAACAGATCATAACCATGTCTTGGCTTTCCCAAACAGGGTCTGGGAGATGCCACTCTCTTACCTTTCTTGCCTCTTCCAGGTCTCCTCCTTGGCGACACAAGGGTAATTTTCCATATGCAGATGTTTGAGTTGAAAACAAAATTTGATAGCAATTTGGAGAGTGCAGTTGATTTCTCCATGGCATTTGCTGAAAGCAAATGGGCAAAATCCACTTGAGCCTTGAGTCTGTTGATACTGAGTGGTCAGGGTTTCCAGCCCTGCTATGAATTCACAGGGAAGAGCTTTCCCATAACCACCAGAATCGTGATTCTTTAAATGTTATAGAATAATTTGTCAAAAATGAAACATGAATGTCATGTAGGGATTGAGAAATTTTACAAGATCAGAAACATTTTGCAATGGGGTGAAATGAAGATTCATATCAGAGCTGTGGGGGGCTTTTTGCACATGCCAAGTATTTTTGCAGAGTCAGACAAAGATGTGGATACCAAGATATTATTCCCTAGTGACAATGGTTTTATCTTGGACAAGTACATGTTTTTCTTGGACTATCCTCACTTCCCTAAGATGAACTTCCAGGAAGCTACAACTACAAAAAAAGACAGTCTAGTCTGTCAAATCCATTTCTTGAGCTGTGATACATGAAATAGTATACCTTGGCTATGACAGAAAGCTTAGTGGGTGCAAGTTCCAAGTCTGTACTGAAATACAGGTATAAGTGTGCACAATCCCAAATCTAACTGGCAAAGGATCACAGATAACATCTTTTAGAAAGACAGCAGGCAGATGTGGAGAGTATCTTTGATGTTTTAAGTGCAAGGAGAACTATTTAGTTAGGAGGCTTTTAAAGAGCTAGCTGGGGGCAGTTGCGCGGTGTAGCAATTCATGCTGCTGATGACTGCTCTGTTAGGAATCAGGTCTGCTCTTGCTTAGCAGCCATTCACTTCCTGGCTGCTGCAGTTGTGATACAGGCTGAACACCATTGCTTTTAGCTCTAATGTTTTTGCAGAGGTGTGTGGCTTTATTTGAGGTGTTCTGATATGTTCATTTACAGAAGATGTATGGTATGGACACTGGCAAGATTCAATGATGAAAAGAGTAAATAAGTAAGATTATAATAAACTATAAGGTAAAGGTAAATATGAAGACTCCAGCTTTGTATTTTGTATTTAGCTTTTAATTCTTTGAGTAGTCTTATGGAAAGAAGTTTGCAATGTAGGACTGATGTTATAATGTTCCCAGTGATTCACCATGTAGGCTGCCTTTGTTTGGTAATTTGCTCTATGTGGCAAGAATGTGAAGACAAGGAGGCTGTCTGAAGCCAATAAGGAGTGTAGAGATTTCACTTTCGAGTGCTCCAGCAGTGAATGCGTTAAATGTTTTCATCAGAGACTTAAAAAAAAAAAAAGGCATATGGTGGATATGCCAGAAAAAGTTTATAAAAGAGAGTGACAAGCCTCTCGCATGTAAGAGAGCAGGAAAGGAGTACGCTGTTTCCTTTTTAGCAGCTTTTAATCTTAAAAAGAAAGTAATTCATAGTCGCAGGGGGCAGAACTCACTTCAGTGAGACCTCCCTCCCAAAACTGCCGGGATCCTCTCCTTCAACCCTGGGCAAAGCAGGCGCCTTCTCGAGAGGAGTAGAAGCCTCCCAGCTGCCTCCAGCAGTGCAGGAATAGCCATGTCTACAGGGAAGATCTGCTGTCTGCTGCTGCTGACCCTCGGTGTGCTGGCGGTGGTGGTTGTGCTTGTGGTCATCCTGACTCAACCCAAGTGTGGTCCTCAGCAATACCTGCACGGTGCTGTGGCTGCTGACACCGAGACCTGCTCTGTCATCAGCCGGTATGTGCACGGACCTCTTGGTTTTTCAGGTTATGTGTCGCATATGTCGTGGACTTGGACAGACAGGGCATGTACTAACTAACTACAGGAGTGAGCTGAGTTTCTGCCCTGTCTCTGCTACTGGGGCTGAGCAGCAATGCTGCTCCCTGAGTGCTCTTCATCAGCAGGGAGCAGCTCAGAGAGCAGATGGACATCTGCCTCTGCAGTTCATGCTTATTTTCATTATCTGATGTCACAAAAATTTGGAGCTCTGCAAATCCATGGCCTTTTAGAAGGCACAAATATTTACAGTATACAAACAAAAGGATATTTTTACGTGGGGAAGCAGGAAATTAGCTTTCCTTCATGGTGGTAAGTCTGTCACAGAAGTGGCTTAGAAATAAATTAGGGAAGAAGTGAGAGGATGTAGCAGAGAGCTGCAGCTGGGCTTCAGCAGAGGCAAGGAAGGCTGAGAGGGTAAGGGGAATTGGGTATCCCAGCCGTTAGGGCATGTGCTTCTAGATGGAAGCCTGTGGCAGGTGTGTGTGCTGTCAAGAAAGACACTCTGTACTGGAAAGCAAAGAGCAAATTTAATTGAAATTCAGCCAAGAAAGTGTAAGTACAAAAGACGTACTTATATGACTTGGAAGGAAAGATGTAGGTTTAAAAAAATTCTCTATCTGCCCAGGCTGTAACACTTCAGGTTGTGTGACAGCTTCTCTCCCAAACATTTGGGCTTTTATGTTATTATTTACTGTTACTGTTACTTCAATTCTTAATTGCTTATATACATGAAAGTAGAAGGAGGGAACTTCATAAGCTACATGTGATGCTGTGTGCTCTATCTTGTGCCTGGAGGAGTGAGATAAGATGTGGTCCCATTACACTGGGCTTGCCATGTCACACATGTGGTTCTTGCAATGATGTGCTGACACAACGCTTGTGAGTAGCTGGAGAAATTGTACCGTGGCTGCACGTATGTCAAGAAATGAGATAGGTTTTTTTATGCTAAGCCACAGGTTAGTTCTTCAGAGGGCAGAAGAAGTATCTTTTAAATCAGTATTAATGGAAATAGAGGAAAATACATTATTGGATTACCCAGAGAATCGGCTGGGGAAACCACAGCACTTGTTTTGCAGCTACTGTGATTTTTGACTTGAAGTAGTGTAGAGTCAGCTGGAAGGCATTGAAGAGAGAGCTGCAGAAATCTGTGATCAGGCTGACAACTGAGAAGCTTTGGCTAACTGGCTACTGCTGCTGGGCTGTCATCTGTCTGCTTCACTCCTCTCTGCAAGAAGCTCCACCTGCTTCCATAGCCTCAACCATTGCTGTAGCTGTGCCTCCAGTGCACTTGCTGACAAGGTCCATGGTGTCCCTCCAGTCTGATCCCCGCAAAATTCTGCCTTTGCTCCAACTTCCCATCACACATTTTTCCCTATTTTCCCCAGCTTGGGCCATCTACACATTGTGTTCTGCTGCTCCAAATGTATCAGCTCTGTCCCCTCACCCTGCCAAGCGTCCAGATCTCCCCAGCTAAGACTTGTCTGTCACCTTGGTTCTATACCACTTACCATCTGCCCTGTAGTTAGCTCTGCACCCCTGCTGCTGCATGCTGTCTGCTGCTTTTCCCAGTATCCTTTACCTCCGGCCATTCTTGGAAACCTTTGTGCTCATTTTGTGCTGTCCTTATACTTGGAATGAACCAAACTCCTGTATTGTTCTCCCAGCTTGATCTATCTGCTCATTTTCTTGCAAGAGGTCATAACAGAAGTAAAGCTGTTCATAAAAACATTTCTCTGCAACAGAGCTTGTGATCAGAAACTTGTGTAATGTTTGCCCTTTTCTTTGTCGTGTTTCTCTCTTTGTCCCCACTGGCCCACAGGGGTAGCCTGTAAGGAAGGAACATTTTTTACTTTGGAGGGTGCTTAGTGCATACTCTGTACCACATGGGATCTTGTTCAATTTCTCACAGACATTTCTGTGCTGTTATAGCTGTATGTCACATTTTAGCCCTTAGCTATAAGTAGATGCTAGTCACCAATACATTAATTCTCACAGCAATCTGTGAAGTGATAGAATGGTGTTATCTCACCGGTACAAATAAGGAAGTCTAGCGTGGCAATTATACTGCGTGGATGCCACATCAGAGTCACCTGGACCAGGGTTTCTGACTTTCAGAGCCCCTCTTCACTGCTCAGGGTACATCTTGCACAGACCTCCTGTAGGACAATGCCAGGAGAGGGCTTCCTCAAGCTGGACCCAGAGGTCTTGATGGGAGTACCAGGAACTGAGGAGCACACAGCAGCCTCCTGCCTAATCTTTGTTGAACAATATTTTAGCATTACATAGGAATTTTGTCGCAGCAGTAGCAATAAAATCCAGTTTCTCAGAGTAGCCTTAGCTGTTAGGCCCTGCTGTCCCCACTTGTGAGCTGCCACTTCATTTGCCACTTGACTTCAGCAGCAAAGCGAGAGTTGGGCAAAGCCAAGCATCCCTTGATGCACAGCCCTAACTCCTAGGCACTGCTCAGCCAGTCAACTGAGTATTTTTGAGATGACAATGCTGTTAACTTCTGCTGTTCAAAAGTAATTAAGCTCCCAAATTCATGAGACTTAGGAGAGAGGAAAGAAGAAGAAATAATTAATTTGGGTGTTTTCTGTTTCTTATTAAGTACTCTATTTAGGGCTTCACTTTTTTTTTCTGCAGTTATGTAAACATTTGCACATTTTTAGAGTAGCTATTTGGACTTGATGTGTTGTAAAGAGTTAAGGAGTTCAGCGAGCAGTCATGACTGACGAAGTTCCCAATAGCACGAGAGCTGGGACCTGTCTGTCTGGGCCCTTTGCTACCTGTGCTGCTGCTCTGTCTTCTGCATAATCACCACCTCAGTCCCAGCTCTGTAGCTGCTCCTTCCCACTGGTACCCATCTCCCCGTGCTGGTCTTTGAGCCTGTGCAGTTATTACTTCTGGTCTTATTCTACCAACATATCACCACTCCTCCTCTCCAAAATTGCTCAACCTCATGGGCTTTCTTCTGCACTGGTCCTGCCTCCACAGCTCAGCCACCTCATTCCTCTCCCACCTTCTTTGTGCTTGAGGCTGGACATGGCCACTCTTCTCACTCACTCGTGGTCCATCCTCGGGAGCACTGAGTACTAAGAAGAGTAATTTCCTTGTTTTTAATGTGCCCTAAAGCCATGGCTGTTAGCAGATGTGTTTTTTTCAAGGAAGCTGTGATTAGTCTTTGCAGCTCAGGGTTGGAACAGGCTCATTTCTCCTACCATTAGAAATAACAGGAGAATCTACCAAAACTGGTTAATTCATTGATGCCCACACACAAGCATTTTTTAATAT
>JANHGN010018651.1:42157-90685 GCA_024605025.1 Megaceryle maxima | reverse complement strand
CAGCAGTGCTGCTGGAAGTCAACTTTATGTACTATAAATGAGATCTTCCCAACCCTTGGAAAAAAAAAAAAATTAAAATTAAAATACAATGAAGTATTAAAATACAATTCAGTCATAGTGTTAGAACACTGGAGCATGTTATCATCAAATACCATGAAGCTTATTCCCCTTAGTAGGAAAGAACATTTAAGATCAATGTATTTTTTAAAAATTGGTAGAAAATGACATGTCCTTTCAAGTACATTCTGATGGCGAATTGATATATTTAAAAGCCTTTCAAGTTTTTTAAATGCTGGGTTTTTCATCACAGACCTTCTAGACTTTGTAATTCATTTCACATGTAAAAAAAGACAGACCATAGGGCTAAATGTGACAGCAGTATTTGCTAACTATGTTGCATGCAATTAATATAGGATTATATTTAATATTTATTCATTCAAATAGAATGATTCTGTATAAAATGGATTATTGCATTACTTATGTCATGTTCCTCACATACCTAAGTATGGCTTTGATTTACGTTATAAACTAAGATGTACAGCTTGTCAAATTCAGCTTCAACAAATAAAAAAACCAACCAACCAAACAAACAAAAAACAAACAAACAAACAAACAAACAAACAAAAAACCCAAAACCAAACCAAAAAAACCAACAACCAGAACCGGATTAAACAATAACAGTTGCAAATCAAATGCTCTCTGCATGCTCCTGTGGAATATAAACAGCTGCTTCCTGGTTTTTTTAGAAAACATACTATGATTTAAAGCTCCTTAGCAATTTGATAGAATAATTTTCTATCACTTTAAAATATTGCCTGCAAACAATCTGACAAGCAATGAAGAAAAAATGTTCTCAGTACCATTTCAAATCACATTCATTGTGCCTCACAAACAACAAAATTCAGAATTTCATTTTTAAATTAGAGCTACATCATAATCTGTGACTTGAAATACCTAAAAGAGTATCAGAGAACAGCTCACATCTTTCAAGCTCACATCCAGCTCTGACTGAGGTTCTCATTTCTTTCACTCACATCCCCTTGCTCAGTGTTTAGCTGTTACTTTATTTTTCATCAAATCTCCATCGCAATAGCAAAATCCCATTTTCATCAGCCAGCCTCACCAAAAAAATACTACAAGTTAACATCATGGAATTCTACAGCTCCAATACAGATTCTATAGTCTGTTTAGGAATTCTTCTGATTATCTCCCATCCTATACTCTTTACATCTGTTTTACTGGGGCACAGCATACAACACCTAGAGAGATTAACTAATTTCATTTTACCACTTAAATGAAAACAGGTTTTTTTTCCACTTAACTAAAACCTGCACTTCAGATGCAGTGAAAACAATTCATTAGGTCAGCACTGTGCTAAAGACAGTAAGTAAACCTTACTGATGAGAAAGGTAAATGTTTTTTGCAATACCTCTAAATTACAGTGGATGTATTGCATTAAAACACACTGCTGGGTAGCATTTAGGAAATGCTAAAAAGAGACAAATAGGGAGAGATAAAACCCCCCTATTCGGCTATGAAATTTAATGAAAAATTCCCATGGATGCCAAGAGCTAACCCTCCATCACAGGGTAGCAGGTTTGGGGACAAAGGTGGAACTGTCAAAGATACTCTGAAGATTACAACAGATTTTGAGGTTCCAAAAGTAAAACACGTCAAAGTAGTTACTACCATTAAAAATTTGGTTACACTTTGCAAAACACATATAAAAAAAAAAAGCTTTGTAAATTAACATACAGAAGTATCTTAGTCTATTATCCCCCTTAAAGGCAATGAAAAGGTGTTGAAAAAAGCCTGACAGTTTCACTCTAGCTACAGCATTCTTAAGCCAAACACCTAGGAGATGTAGTAAATAATCTCCACTGTAGCTGACAAACCTACCTGACGCTGTGTACTAGTGCCACAGCTTTGTCCACATACACATTTTGATGTTTTCTTTCACATGTAATTATAGCTCCTGTTTGCTAAGAGCTTGGAAAATCTCTAGGAGTCTTAGAAAGCATAAAGTTATTAATTGTGCTGTCCTGTCAGGATTGAGACTGAAGGGTATTTCCCATCTTTCCCTATGCCACATCCTACAATAGAAGTAGGTGCTTCCCCATTTCAGTAATTGCTTTGTTCAGGGAGGTTGAAGAACTGTTGTATTGAATATGCAACTATTTAAAATATGTCAGTCAAACCTCTAAATACAATAACATTGAGCTCTAGCAACATTCGTACAGGGCAATACTTCTTAATAAACACTCATGGATGGATTTTGGAGGCTGTTTCTCTTTGCAGTAAAGAGCCAAGGCTACATACAGTACTACATACACTCACTGTTCACAATAAGATCTAGGACAGCTGATGTTCCTTTTTAGGTGACAGCATGAGCTCCAGTTCAGAGCTTTGAAGAAAAAGCCATGAACCCTGAATTTGTTCACATAATCATTTTGCCACTGCTAAAATCTATATAATAATGAGGAGATATTTCACTTGTCCTGTTCAGGTGGAAGAATTCTGAAGCCTGGAGTAGCTCGTATATGATTTCACATGCTTTGCATCATCACCTTCCACCTTCAGCAAAATCATTTACCTTCACTCTAAAGGTTTATTAATCTGATCAAGGGCAAAGATAGGTAGCATGTTTTACCAGTTAATAAAGTTTACAAAGCACTAGGGGATCTACTTGGATAAGAATCATCACAGAAATGCAAGACTTAATCAGACCAACACTAGCTGCTAATGCCAGAGAGATGTAAAACTCATTTAGAAATTAGAAGGGGTGACTGAGCAAACAGACAAAATTGAGAAGTTGTATTATGAGACAGAGTGGCAAAGACTTTTAGACTAAGTTAAGGCTAACTTAAAGACTTTTAACCTAAGTTTTTAAGGCCTAAAAAGAAAGTACCATGAAATGCACCTGAAGTGAGTAGTGGGAAGGATACTTGGACACAATGGATGTGCTGATTAGAAGAATTTACAAATGAGGTAGTAGGAGGCTGCAGCAGAGAAAAAAATGGTTTTAAAAAAATGTAAACACTGAAGCTCCATCAACATTACAAGCTAGGAATTATATCAGAAGTGACAGAATTAGAGAGCTTTAAAAGAGCACTGTATAATCCAATGATAAGTGAAAGAGCAACCTGCAAGTCAGTCTGAGCAGACACATCAGAAGTACAGTTGTGTGTTCAGGATGGTTCTAGACTATGAGTCACGTGCAGACTTAATAACAACTTATCATATGTATAACAGCATTCGGTTGTCAGTAAAGCACTAGTATTCAAAAGGAGAAAAAGAATGAAAACATTGACTTTATTGCACTTGAAGATAACTCCACTGGTTAGGTGGGATGATACTGGAAATAAATTTGGTGCTGTAACAAGTGTTATCACAGTGCCATCTAGTGCGAATGAGGCATTGGAATAAAGCTGGGACATGGGTGAAATCTCTGCAGCCCACAGCACCACCCCTGCCTGCCCAAGAAGGGGAAAGCATCTCCCCTGGGGCCATGGTAGTGGGAGAGGCCATCCTGCCTCTGGTCAGGGTGTCTGCCTCAGCCAGCAATTAGAAAAATATTTCTGTTCTTGCTTTAGGGTGACTCCAAGTACAAAGTACCATGCATTCAGCATTTTTAAGGATCTGGACTCTGGGCTGGGTCTTTTCTACATCACTTGCTCCCTCAGTTACACAACTGAGAAGAGGTTTATGCTGACAAACAGAAAATCTTTTGAACAGGAGAAAATGTAACTCTGCTTTGCCTGAATAAAAAAGGCTATGGCCAGCTTAACAAGTAACACCCTGTGAAATACCCACAACAATTCCCAGCTCAAACAGACTAGTAACCTAGGGCTCTGGCCAACTCGGTACCTACAACTGTTCTACAGATATAGGAAGCCCATTTCTCTTGTGATACCTTAAGTACTGACAAGGTGCAATACTGACAAGATGCATTAGGTGACAAGCTGAGAAGAACAATAAGAGAAACAGTGGTTAACTATGAGTACTGCATCTGCTAAATTCTACAGTGAACCTCTTAGACTTAGTCCATGGGGGTTTTCCAGATTCCTTGAGGAGATACAAATTCCAGGTGCTCACAAAACTACTAACTGGGCAGTTACTGTGCATGCAGGTGACCTTGGGGCATCTCAATCAGATCCACAGGAGAACTCCAAGAAAGAAAAGCCACTCCAAAATGCTGGCTTAATTACAGAGTTTTCTGTGCCATCCTTGGTAAGACAGATCTGGGTCTAAAATGAGAATGTCTGTTCATATCCCCACTTTCCAAGTAAGAAATAGTCATTAAATCCACAGTAGTTTTGATGTGAACCCTGGATACAAAAAGAGGACTTCTAGGGCACAGCTGCCATACCAGCTTCAGAGTAGTTCCTTCAGATTATTCAGACTTTTATAATTTTTTTAGGCAATACGGAAAATCATAAAGCTTCCTATAAAATTTCCAAGAGATTTGCTTTGTGCTGTCCCTGCTACTTTCCAGGGAAGGGCACCCAAAATGCACATCTTGAGCAAATGCAGAAGGTGCAATTCTGCTGAGTGCAGTGGATACACCACCCCCTAGCAGGACCGTATGAACAAGCTTCCCTTTCTTGCTGTACCCACTGCTGCTCGCTTTTTGATGTCAGAGCTTCGTAGCCTGAGAGGTACAGGCAATGAATCAAACTTGCTTTACACAAAATGAGAAATTTCCTCTTGAAATCACAAACCACAAATCAGGAGCTGTAGACTTGTCTCCTCTCCTGCCTACATACAAACATGGACCCACGGGCATGTTCACTTTATTTTACAAGAAAAGCAAATGATACAATTACTACTCACCTAACAACCACAATGAACGCAGAAATGTTTTCTATATTGCTTTACTTCCTTAAGGTCTTTCACAGAATGATGATTCATAATGTATGGGACCAGCACAGTTTCATTGGATGGTCTCAATCTCCAAAAGCCAAAATAAAGAGACAAAACATGTTTGTTTGGATCTCTCTGATTCTGAGCTGGCCAAAGATTTGGTTTTGTCTCTGCCTGAACTACACTTTAATCTACCCTTCCTGGATGCAGGGAAGAAATCCAACATTTTAGTTCTTCCCTAGCTCCTTTCTCTTAGACATTGTGTATACAGAGGTCCCACATAAATCCCAAACCCTTTGTTTTGCCATTTATGGTTCCCCTGAGTCATATTACAATACCTTTGATTAAAATACAAACCAAGTGAGTAATTGCAGGCTTTTTAATTTTACAAAGTCAGTTTGTCATTGTAATGGATATGTTGGAACACGAAAGTCTCTTAATGAATTAAAGGAAATGCATATTTAGAAGGACTTAAAACTGCCCATGACCAGCAACCTCATACACTTGTACAGAAATAAGAGAGGGAGAACAACTTTTTCTTGTCAGTGATTCAAACCCTCAATAAAAATGATGAACTGTATGTTCTCCTGACTGCAACTCTCAAAGTGCTCTGTGGCTTCACTGAATATCATTAAGCAGAACTCTTGTGTACTTAATATTTATGCTGAAAAAAAAAGTGAATTTTACAACAGAGGTGAATAGAAAATAAAAAAGAAACCACTCAGTTAATGTTGCTTGTACCTTCCAATATGTAACATCTCATCTTGAAAAGAAGTTATAGTTACATTTCAGGGATATTTGTTTTGATGAAGAGGATGCTTGTTTTCCCTTTTGCATGTTGGTCACCATTCAGTGTGCATGTCTTAACAGACACAGTGAGAAGCATATTGTAGTGTAAATGCTGGAATACCATTTTTATTGTGAAGATCTAATGAGTAGATCTAATCACACTTGGACCACCCCTACAACAAGTGGAGTAAACCCAAGTGTCATTAAGGAAACTCAAACTTTTCCAGATGCACACTCCAAACAAATGGGAAATCCATCTTGACAGCTGTTGTAAATAGCAGAATAGTGCATTGAATATATTTTTTGTTATTTAGAGAACAGCAGAGTAAAATAACCATTAGGGACTTGCACTCATATTACAAAAGTAATACTGGTTGGTAGAGAGCATTTCATAAAGGAGGAACACGACCGAGGCAGAAGTAGAGCTTTCTTCACGGCCCACTG
The DNA here is from genome assembly GCA_024605025.1 of Megaceryle maxima. Taxonomy (NCBI): domain Eukaryota; kingdom Metazoa; phylum Chordata; class Aves; order Coraciiformes; family Cerylidae; genus Megaceryle; species Megaceryle maxima. Next base: position 84,589 of record JANHGN010018651.1, on the reverse strand, counting down.
CTCCCCTCCCTATGCCTCTTGGTGTACACACATGATTTATAAAGATTTCTGGTTTTGGTGGTCTCTGCCTTCCATGGCAAAGCAATTTCTCCAGCTGAAAAGAGCAGAAGATGACACCACACTAAGCTGTTTAATGCAGCTGAAACTCTTGCCTAGACTTCCTTGGCAATTTGCCAAGTTGCACTGTCAGAATGACTCAACTTTTTTCTTGATTTTAACTTAAATCCTCAGGCCTGACACGCACCTGCAATTCATAATGATTAGAAAGTGGGAAGTATTCAGTAACTGTTCTATTCAAGCCCGGAGATCATAAGCTTAGTCCCCACTCCAAGATTTTAATCACTTTTCCTTTGCAATTTATGCACCAGCCTTTTAGAAAAGCTCTTTCCATTTCTGAGAGCTGCGGCTCTGGCTGGATCTAGATGAGCAGAGTGGCACCAGATTTCCCAGTAAATGTGAAATGCACATTTATACTCTGCATCTTCTGTCCACAGGGGTCCTTCCACACCAACTAAGCATACTCCAAGATGATGTCATTCTTCTACTTTCTATCCACATCCCCAACCCTCCTGTTTAGATTCTCAGCTCTTTAATAACGCAAACACCACTCCACTGCAGCCCCCAAGTTTTACTGAAATTGCTCTTTACTGACATTGAGGACTATGCTGAATAAGACTCCAGTTCAGCACACACGTGTGCACCCCCTTGATCTGAAGCTTGCACATGGTGCCAGTGACATCAGTGAAGCAAAGCTGATGGGTAAGTGCAGGGTAAGGAGCAAGATCCTGCCGTACAATCACACTTAGATTGCTTCACTTACACAGAATAAACTTAACTCGATTTTCGTCCACAGGAACATCCTCATCCATGCCTCTTACACCAATTACTTGGAGCAAAGCTATTTACTATTGTGTATGTTAAAATGATCCCTTCACAACCACTAATTGTGTAACCCTTCTAATAACATCTCAGCCCCCCAATCACTTTTATTTATCAAACAATTTCTAATACATAAAGGAAATAAATATACTTTAAAGAATTTACCTCCTTTCACTTGCATGTGGTTTTCTTCTAAAAATCAGCCTTTTTCCCAAAAGCACTATGTGTTTGGTAAGCGTAAATTGACTCCGCTTCCAGTTTTTAGCAGAGGGATGTATGTTAAGAAATCAAAATTCAAGCAATTGTTCCTCCTGCTTGCTATTCACGGCTCAAATACTGAAAGTCTCTTTATGAATAACATGAATAGATGTTCTTGTCAGTAACAACAATATTTACAGAATCTATGTTACATTAAAGAGGAAATTGAAAGTAAAGATGTGATTCTGCTAAGAGAGACATTGAAACATGCAGACTATCTCACCCTTGCAAAGTCTCCTCACCTTTTGGCAAGATGTTTTGCTTAATATTCATAACCCTTTTTGTATTTGATGGTGACTATTAAAATCAGTTATTATTTGTCAAAGCGGGGCTCTGCAAATATTTGTTGTATCAGAGAGAAATAAACAGCAGGTTATCGTAAAGCATAACAAAACCTTGGGACTTTTCATAAGCTGTAGAAAGTTTCCACCATTCCTTGTGGGAAACACAGAGAAAATGTTCTGAAAGCAAAATACAAAACTAAAACAGCCAGTCTGATTCACTGAAGTCTTTCAGTGTACCTATGGAACTACTCTAGGCTCCATTCGCACAGCAGCTTAGCATCAAAAAGCTATCATTAAAACTGACACAGAGCTGATGATAGTGCAGACTACAAAGGTCCCCTCAGTACCAGTGAGCCCAAGAGGAAACCTCATCTGGATAAATGTATTGCCACAATGCTCAAGGTGGTGGAACTACAGTGCTGATGCCTTCCCAAGATACTGTTTAAAAAAAAAAAAAAAAAAAAAAAAAGGAATGATGCTTTCAGCACATAGTTCTTAGGAGGAATAGAAAATTAACACATTTTATTATTTACTTGGAGATCAATAAATAGACTTCTAGCTCAAGTGTTTTACACCCCCACAGCCACTGAAAGTACAACCAAAACTCACAACTTGTAAAATCCAAATTAAATTTCCTTTTCTCTACACACAGGAGCACGATGCACCAAAACACACCACAAAAGAAATGAGAGTCTAGCTTTCTTTATATTATCCAAACGATATTTTTTGAGATGCTCTTTGACCAATGGAACAGGGGAGAGAATTCCAGAGCCAGACACCCTGAGAGCAGTGCATTTTGTCAGCAGTGCCCTCTCCTCTCTCAAGGAGAAAGCAATTCCATTTCCAAAGCAATGAGGGAAACAGTTCAGGAGATTGCTGAGGAGCCTTGGAATAGACTCACCACAGAGAAAAATAAATATAATATAGACACTTTTAAACAATTAATTTGAAATTATGGACTTGTTGATACAGACCACTTAACAGAATGTGACATTCAGGATGTCTAGTGCTTGTCTCTAACAATCCAAGAGATAAGTGATATACTTAGGCACTCAGGATATGTGTTGTCTGTCTTGAGACATCTAAGAGTTAAAGATTTGTGGATGGACTAAAGAGATGTCTCAGCAACCCACCAAACCATTTTACTCCCTCCCCCGACCTGAGAACTGGGGAGTTTAGTGTGGGACATGCTGAGATTGGAAACAAAGGAGTTCTACAGCTGACGCTGGGAGCAGAATGTCCAGTGATAACCAGGCCTTGAAAACCACTGACTTAGCAGGAAAAGATAGAATGCCAGTCTCAAGGCGCCTGCTAGGACCGAACCTCCCCTGCAAGAAATTATTTCGGGGGCACCAGTTGTCTCAACCTCCTCTTTTGCAACTATCTGCAGGACATAGCCCTGGCACCGTATCCCCTCCCCTCCTATCTCGGAGGAGCACAGAGAAGATAGAAGGAGTTTCTGACCTGTACAGGGAGAAAAGTGAGGGTGCAGTGGACAAGAACTGTATAAAAATCTGAGATACTATGAAGAAGAGGAAGAAGAAGCACTTCCCCACCACTGGTATCACTGGATGGTGGTGGTAACTATCCTATCGCTTGCTGTCCTCTGCATTTCTGCTTTCTCTTTTCTTTTCTGTCTCTGATTTCTTCCCTGTCCTATCCATTCTAGGGACTTTGTTGTGTTACTCTAATAAAAGTTTGTTGTGTACGTGACATCTGACCTCGTTCGCGTCTTAATTTCACCACTTGGGATCACCTTTAAACCTTTTCACAGGTCCTGCTGGACAACAAAGGGGTGCAGCTGCTGTGCGGCTTATACCAGGGGAGGGAAGGCAGAACCCAGCCGCACCCAGCCTCCCACTGCAGTGAGGAGCGTTAGAAAGCAAGGGGGTTCTGCCCGATCTCTCGTAAGACCACACAGCATCCCCAGTGCTTATTTGTGCACCTGATATCGTGTTATCTTTGTTTTGTCCTGACAAGATCATAAAAATGGCCACGTATCCGAATACCAGATCATGACACAGAATTTACACAGTAGAAGTTAACAAAATATAACTGGGTATCCAAATCCCTCGACCCCAAAATACCTAAGCCAAGTAACAGAGTGTAGTGAGTAAAAGAAATTAATTAGGAAAAGGGCAATTCAAAGCCAACCAACCAACCCCTGCCCTCCATCCCTCCCTCCCCCCCCAGAAAACCAAACCAAAATCCAAACAAATCCAACAACAAACCAAACAAAAATAACTAAACAAAACAACAAAGAACAAAACAGAACACCTGGAGAAAGAGGGAAAATGTAGTTCTTATTTTACCACACTGTATTTCATCCAAAAAAAGCTATTACAAAGGCAGCTGCAAATATATAATAAACAATAATAAAAAATAAATGCTAATGATACTGAATATATGCAGTAGGGTCCATGCATGAATGAAGAGATGATGCCTTTAACAGGTCTTTCTGTTACAGTTACATTCAAAGGAGACAATTATGCAAATAAAAAGAAGGAAAACTCTGCAGAGGAAAATACTTCCCTCTCACAGGAATGGAAATGAAAACAATATTAATCATATGGCTCAGGAGAATTTGGTATTAAGCACTACTAGTGACAAAAGATAAAAACCAATAATTCAAATGCATTTCAGCTGTCATATACATCCATTAATATTCTTTTCTCTCAAATTTTACATCTCTCATTTCTTTTCACAATGAAATAGGAAAACAGCTTATGAGGAGGAATGAAAGGCAAAGAAAGTAAATCAAATGGAATTGCAACAGGTAGGTAAAAAGCAAGCCATGCTTCAAGCCAAGACAGCTTCTCAAATGGATTTCTATTATTGCATAAGTGAAGTACTGTGCCATGATTTGGGATAGATTTGCTGAGGAGGATATTCCCAAAGCCAAACAGAAAATGCAGAGTTACCTGGAAAACATCATAAGAAATTGCCCTGGTTTGTCCATAATAATGAAGTTATCGCACTAGAGATGCAAAAATTTATATTTTTCAGTTAAAATATACTTTTTCATTTCCTTTTTCCTTTTCTCCTTTTCTTAAGTATGCCTCAGAACTTAATGCTTTTCAGCAGACAATTTCCAAAATTGGCATAGGCATGCTCATACATCTCACGGTAACATTTGCTTAACCAGATGATGCCTAAGACATTCTCACTTTTGGTTGCAAAAAAGAACATAATTTTCTTCTACCTGGACAGTGAAACAATGCACATATCAAATGGTAGGATACCTGCACAGTCATTATGACTAATAAGAGAGCAACAACAGAAAAGTAGCTACTTCTTTTATAATAAATCTGAAATGGGGCTAAACTGCCCTTAACTAGAGGGATAATTAAAGCATTATCCAGAGGTGAAGGTTCAAATGTTTTTTGTATTAAAGAGTTGACAAATATACTCTATTAAAAATGCTGTTCTGTTCCTACCAGCAGTTCTGAAAATGCTATTAAGGAATTCTACTTTTCTTTAGTCCCTCAAGCAAGGTGCTCTGTCTCAAAATCAGGACAGGTATCTACACATATTCTCTCTCACCATCAGTCCTGCCCATGCACCCAGGCATATGCGTCAGTAGCATTCATGCCACACACCAAATCTGGCCCTTGTTCACATCTCATTGCTCTCATTACTCCTCCAACATCTCACCCCTTTCATGGTATCCATATAGATCCACATGACCATACCTATCACCTCACGGAATTGTCACAGTTCAAAAAGATCTCTAATATCACCACATCCAACCATCAACAACAACAAAAAAACAACAACAACCAGCCACACACACAAACAAACAAATTAAAAATTCCACCTCAACATCCCACTAGAGTATGTCCTGAAGTGCCTCATCAACATGTTTTTTGAAACCCTCCAGGGATGGTGAGTTCACCCCCTCCCTGAGCAGCCTGTTCCAGCACCTGATGACTCTCAGTAAAGAAATTCTTCCTACTATCTAATCCAAACCTCCTCTGGCACAACTTCAGGCCATTCCCTCTCATCCTATCATTATTTATTTGAGAGAAGAGGCCTCAGCCACCTCACAACAACCTCCTTAAGGTAGTTGTAGAGAGCGAGAAGGTCCCTCCTCAGCCTCCTCTTCTCCAGACTAAACAATCCCAATTCCCTCAGCTTCTCCTCATAGCACTTGCTGTCCAGACCCTTCACCAGCTTGGCTGCCCTTCTCTGAACTCACTCCAGAATCTCCTTCATATTCTTTAAATTACACTGTGAATTGGGACGATTTCTTTATAGAGCCATCTCTCTTACATATGCTTCTCTCTGGCCCTTATATTTCAATAAACTACTTAACCACCAGAAACAGTGCAATGGCCTTTCTCAAAACTTACCCAAAATCCCCAATGACAAGAAATCTCTACAGTGACATGTGTATTTAAAAAAGCCTGAGTAAAAATTGGGTGTTGTCCACAACCAGCTCTTGCAACAGAGACCACAACCACTAATTTAGGACTCTGTTTCTGTCTTATCAAACCCAGTATCTGCTTTACAAAAACACGATTCGCCTCCTACCAAGCTGCTGACCAATAGATTCTGCTTCTTTTCACTGAAACTTAGTATCATGCTGTGTTTTCATGTGGAGATGGAAATTGGAAAATAGGTATACGGGTTTATTCTGTCATCTTGACATTCTCTTTTTTCCTTATGATATTTTAATCCACTTCCCATACTTTCAACAAAACAACTTTTGACAAACTTTTCTTCACCCATGAAGATAAGAGACTCATAAATGACCTTATCCTATGGCTGAGGCTTGGAACATGAATTTATTTCCTTTTACCACTTTGTACTAAAAAGGAAAAAAATGAACCATTATTAAAAAGGGCTTTTGTCTCCTCCTTTTTCATTCTTCTTAGGAGTAGCAGTTTATTTTCATCTTTTCATTCTGAACTACAGGTACAGTCCTTTTATATCACTTGCTGATGCCTTTAAGCATAATATTTCAGCTCACATGCATTCCTTAAATCAATGAAAATGAATGAAATTAGTACCTGCAGGCAGAATAAATAAAATGTACAGTAATACAAATCTTTTTTTTCTGTACAAAATCATTAATATTCTGTCTTACATTCAAATAAACAATTTTATCCCATTAAAATGGGATAATATCCATATTTCAATTTTTTTCTTATTAAAATTTATGGGGTTTTTTTTGAATGACAGTATTCAAAGAGAAAAGGTAATTTTCCCACAGAGAAAAGAACGGCAGAGAGGTCTAATCTACAGTTTACAAAATAGCACCACTTCAAAAAAACCCCAACAACCAAAAAAAAAACAACCCAGGTTTTCTAGGACTGAAAAGTTAATTTCTTTCTTTACCCACAGAATAAAACAAAATAAACTAGAAAAAACAATCCACGTTTTTTCACACACACGTTCCTGTTGTCAGTGTGGTATGTTTAGAAATAAGAAGATTGCACACATCCTGGTCTCTGCTTGAAACAGTAAGGATTTGAAATTCTGATAAACAGAATTCTCCACAACAAGGCTGAGCACATGTACACATTTAGAACGAGACACTGAATATTCAGTAAGTCATCTGTGATTATTCTAGATAGAGTTGGGATTTGCATAAATTCTTACCATTCAGTGTTCAGCATCACCTCCAACATCCTTGCTTATAAATTCTGAACTACATTATGAACCTTTCCCAGTTGACCCACAACAACAACAACAAGAGAAAAAGCATCTTGATTCAGAAGAAAGATCATTCAGAATAAAGGCATTAGAAATTCCTTAGTCAGATGTGCAAAAAAAATTTTTGACAACTGCTATTTCCATAGTATCAACAATCTAATCTGTGTGATAGCCATAAAGCCAGCAGAAATTGATTCTTTTAGGAAGTAATAAGGTTGCATTAGAGTTGTGAATGTCATACCCTCACTAGGTCTAGATAAGACAGTGGTCCCCAGGAGTACTCCACTGTTCCCTCGTTCTTCCTCCAAATGATCTAAAAGGGAAAGGGGGTTACACACCTCCCAGAATTCATTTCTGCTTTGATTTGTCCTTTGAAAATAAGGAAAGATAGAAAATATGGGAAAAAAAACCCAACCAAACAAACAAAAAAAACAAACAAACAACAAAACCAAACCAACTTTCAGACTTGCTTTCCTTTGTCCCTTTCTGCTTAAAGCTTACCTAATTACCTTGCTCTGCCCATCTCTAAGCATCTCATGGTTTTTCACCTATTACCAAGGCACACTCCCACTCAGGCACAGAGGGACAGCAATGTGCCCAAGCTGCCTGCAAGCCCTGCTTCTTGAGCTCCAGGCTAATGTCACAACAAACAGGCCATGCCCTGGCTTTGCAATAGCTGAGAACCCTGAGTGTTTTTCAAATGTTCATTTTAAGTTCCATTTTAGCACAGCTAGCATTGCCTACAAGAGAACTCATCTTACATGAGTGTGAGGAGTCTCCTGCTGACAAACCCCACTGATGACAGCTCTCCAAGGGCTCACTGAGAACAGGTCTGCAGAGGGGCAGAGACTCCCTGCTGGGTACCAGTGCACAGCATATATCACCCTGCTGCCAAACAGGGCCTGGTGGAGCAAAAGAAATCAAACTACATCCAGTCCAAAATCAAATCAATGGCAGATACCTGTCCACTGGCAGGCCTCAGATGAATCTTCACACCTGGAGACCCTCCCTTGAACAGAAGACATCAGCATTTGTGGTAAGCTATTTTAAAACTTTTGGTTGTGGTATTCTTTTCAAAGCTGTGGAAACATCTACTAATTCCAGATGATGTCACATATAAAAAGTGAGTGAGCACATTTTTTTCCCCCCCTAGATTTTCAAACAGAGTGCAAAGAAAAATTATTTCCTCATCTTTTTTAATTAGAACTGCCCACCCCCCAGCAAGTGGAAGGACACTGCCTGCAGGAGCTTTTTTGTTGGCTAAAAACTTGGTTTATATAATCAGCATGGCAATTAGCAAGCTCTTTGCTATTAAAAGGAACTCATTACTGTTATATTTTGCTGATTGATCCATACTCATGAAGCAATTTAAAAATGTTAAAAGCATTTTGTGAACCACTTAAAATAAAATCTTCAATATGAATATTCAGAAAATGTAAGTGACGGTTGTCTTTGACTAAACTCCAATTCTCTGTAACTCTCTAACAGTTCAAGCAAATCTATGCAGAATGGGAAAATGAAAATAATTACCTGAAGTCATATATTGTTCTCTGCTACTTGTTAGACTTCCTTTGCAAAATGGGGGCCTGTTAGATTAGTGAATATTCAACTCAGATTCTGTGATGCTTTCCCAGGTGATCTTGCAATTGGACAAAGTGACCAAGTTCCCACACAAGTAGCTGCAAACCCACTAGGTTCCCCTGGCTGACTAAGTCTGGCAGCAATGCTGCTCTTTTCCCCGAGGGCTCCCAAGAGCGATGCCACGTCCATGAAGTCCTATTTAGTCACATGGACAGATAGGCTTCTGAGAAGCAGTTTGAAAAAAAAATCACCTTTACTCAAAATCATCGATTAGCACAGATCTGAAATTGTTATAGAATGGGTTGCTTTCAACTTTGTACTATCTGCCAAGTTTTCTCATGCTTCAAAAAGAACCAATAAATTATCCAACAATTTCTAATATTGAAATGCAAGGAGAAGGGAGAACAATGAGGGAGAGTTGAAATGAGGGTGGACACGTCAACTGTTCAAAGAATTTCCCTTATTCAGGGAAATCTCAAGTGAAATTCTGCCTCCAAGGGAGTTAACATACAACTCAGTGAGCTCAACAGTGTCAGTACTTCAGCTTTGAGCTACTGCCTTGAACTCCACCCTCTAGTGCTTCTAATAAGGAGCCTGTTCCTTTCTCCCTGACCAGCTCAGGGGCCACTTCGCTTCCAAGCTAGCGGTGGCTCTGAGGTTGACCCCATTTTTTTAGGGGGAAAAAAAAAAAAAAAAATAAAAAAAAAATAAAAATTTATTCTTCTATCACCACAGCAATCTAATCTGGTATTTATAGGCTCCACTACAGCACCAAATCCTTTTACAAACTGAAAGGACATCACTAGCACCTGGAATGGATCACAAGTAACTATGCTTGGTCCAATTCACCCACTCTAAAAGTAAAAAGCAGGCTGCAGTGAGAGCTGGGCCATGCCCTAACATCATGCAGCATTGTCACAGAGTGCTTACAATAGGAAGGGAATATGGATTTCAGCTCAGACGTTAATGAGAATCAAGGCAGGTCACTGTCCTGGAGGGCACGAGGACAGCCATATCATTGTTCATGTCCTTCTCGGGCACTTTATGTGGTCAGGTGATCTCCATGACTTACTCAGATAATTTTCATTCTATGCTTTCACAGACACACTCTCCTGCCAGCATTAATACTACCAATGTGCTGTGTCGGAGCAATTCCTTTATGATAATGAATTTCAATATTTAAGGGTCTATTTCCCTACTCTGTTCCTTCCCATTTCCATATTTTGAAGAGGAAAAGATTATGTGACTTCAGCCTTTGATCTTGATTTTTTTTTAGTGCATTAAGTATTTTTAGGACCTTTTTTTCTTCCATAAAAATGAGAGCTTGTAATGTTTATTTTGCTTTAGCAAATTTATTCTCACTTTCAAGCTGCAGAAACAATTCTTACTGAATATTATTTTTATCTTTCTTGGAGTTCTGTGATTTATTTTTAATCGGTTCTTTAGGTCAGGATGTTGCTTACCAATATGCCTACATTTACTGTGTTCATTAATTTTTTAAAAAGTTATATGTCTAATCACTTTTTTTTTTTTTCCTGGAAAGAGAAGTCATAGTAGAGAGAGATCAATTATGAATCAGCGTTAACTGAAAATAAAAAAACTAAAAAAAAAAAAACCCCAAGAAGCATCTTGAAAAATCGAGTGCTCTTGAGTGAATGAATTTATACCAGATCATACTCTTCCAGAAGAAACTCTCCTAGGAAATCTAAGCACAGGCAGATGGGGGTCTAAGTCCTCAGAGCTATTGAGGTCCTTTATTTTTAGTTCATGGAGGAAAAACACAAAACCAAAAACAAACAAACAAGAAAAAAAACAAAACAAAACAAAACAAAAAAAAAAGGGGGGGGGGGGGACAAAAAGACACAAAAAAGGAAAAAAAAGACAAAAACAAAAACCAAAAAAAAAAAAACAAAAAAAAAAAACAAACAGCAAAAAACAAAAAAAAAAAGGGGGGGGGGGGGCGGACAGACAGACACACACAAGGAAAACAGAAAGAAAAGGAACAATCTACAAGGTTACACAAAGATGTACATGAAACCGAAGACCACAGCCAGCTCTTCCAAATATTAAATTCCAGATAATCCAAATCCATCTGTCCATCCCCTCAAAGTTAATAAATTAATATATTAATGGAAGTACAGGATCCTAAAACCAGCAGAATAAATTGTATCGTCTACAAATTTCAGTAGATGTAAGTAAATGCACCCACTATTATTTCCTGCATCTAATTTAACAAATATGAAAAAAGTAGGTGCAAAAACCCTGGAAAACTCTCACTGCTTCTCAGCCCTACATATTTATTACATGGATCACAGGGGAGAGCTCATAAAACATCCATAAAGCAATTTATAGCCTCTTTTGCTAAGAAGCAGTGTATTGAAAAAAAGCCTGTCCAGAACTGCCTTGAAAATGTGATTCATTGATCTTGTATTCACTACATTTTACGTAAAGCATAAAACTAGCTTTTAACTTGAATTAACAATGTTACTTTTGTCTTTTTACCTTGTATTTCAGAAAGTAAGTTTGAATGTAACACTGTAGCTATCACCCTGCCTGGAGCCTTCTACAAGAGCATAAAGTTAGTATACAGGTAAGGATTCATCCCCTTCTCTAGAGAAATATACAGATGATATTGCAAATAACACCTGGGAACTAAACTCTCCTAATGGATTAAGTCTAATTTAGTAGAACTAATGTCCCAAGCCATCAGCAAACTCTGAGTGGAGCTGACATGTGTGCCCCACGCGAGGAGCCCCCTGCAGCTCCTGCCCTGGGAGGTGCTGTGTGCACAACTCTGCACCCACCCACGGTCGGGCTGCATCAGACCGGGGTGCAGACGAGAGGTACAACGGCCTGGCCCCCATAGCTGACTCTGCGGCGTGTCAGATGCCCAGGAAGAGAGTGCACAAACCATGATGAAACTTTTCTTTACAAAGATTATCTTTCCCTCCAAAGCACAGCACCAGACCTAGAACTGCAGTCACTTGTAATCCCGGGATATGCTGCAGGGCACCAAACCTTTCCCAAGATCTGCTTCAGACCAGATCCCTGAACCCTATGAGTTGTCAGTCCTCATCTATCTACCATTATTTCCTGATTTATTATATTCTTAAAACTAAAGTAGTGAGGGGTTGGTTTGTTTGAACCAAGGACAAGTCTGTTATGGAATCAGGGTGACCCTATTTTAACAATGCAACCAGAATTAACTTCCCCTCCTTTTTGTCAAGTTCTTTTCCCGCCCTTGAGGAGCTTACAGGACATTCTTCTATACAATATACTGCTTTACTTTTCTTTCCTTTCTGTTTTAGTTAGCTTGATGCCATAAGCAGTTCTCAAGTATGTTCTACGGGATTCATAGTTTTATTCCAGCTTCTCAGCATATCTTCAATCCCCTGACTATCTTTTTTTTTGTCTGATAGAACTGGTGCTTGTCTAGTAACAGGCAAGATCCCTTCCTTTGAAAATATCACTCAGGGATGTTCACTGCTATATGTACCAAGTACCTGAACATGAACTACTCTGGGAAACCCAAGGCCTTAGGGCTGTACTAATACTTCTGTGACCTACTCATTGCTACAGGGTGTACTAGGAGAAAAAGGGGATAGAGTAAGAAAGCTAGATGAGAGTAACACAGAAAGAGGAAATCATAACCTACAACAGCATCACTGATCTGTGTAAGCAAAAGCAAAGCTGTGAGCATTTTCCTGGAACCACTCTTTCCAAGAAATGAAAGCAGAGAATGAGACCACAGACCACAACAGGGCAGTCAGATGGAGAGTCCTGCTTCTCTGGGAACAAGAAGCACATCGTTCTGATGATGTTAAGGAGAAGTGTGCCAGACCAGCTGACAGAAGATTAAGGAAAAAAAGTCAGTCAATGAGAGGCTTTTCATGAGTCCACAAAAAGGAAACAACTAGGAAAAAAAACACTGAAGAAAATGGTTCAGCTCCCAGGTACCACACGTTAACTTTGTGCCGGCAACTTTCTGAAGGGAAAGGCCATAACATAGAACCAGTGACATGCCTCAGTGAAGCAGACTTCACTGAGGGGAAATTAACCCCTTTTATAATGTATTATGGTTTGTCTCTTCAGACTTCAGTACACAAGTGAAAAATTCAGATTTCTTCTCCTCTCAGAAAGTACGTCTTCATCACAATGCCATGATACAATCTGTCACTGTTCAGCATAACTTCAGTAACTAAACCTGCTTCAAAAGGAAGAAAAATGAGAGACTGTAGCAGTGTACAAAGAAAAGAGAACTAACACAAAAAGAAAGATAGTACCAGGCCTCCTTGTACTAGCTAGTACAATTACTATTTAATGCTAATAATTCATATCTCAGTCAGACACACAGAGATACCACTGACAATAATAATGCAGGCTCCAATAACACAAGATAAAATTATATCTGTGCATTTACATTAACACTGCAAACTTCACTCCGTTTTCACTTCCCTTCACATATAGCTCCACACCAACATCATTAAACTAATTTATATCCCAAGCTGGAGAAAAGCAAAAACACTTCTGCAATTTTCCATTTCCTTTGAGCTTTCACTCATAATCTACATTTTTATTCACATTAACATGCTTTGCTAAATTTATAAGGATATGTGCTTCAGGAACTGAAATAAGTGCCTTTGCTCTCAACTGCACGGTTCATTTCAGATTAGTTATTTAACTGAACAAGCACCACACAGAAACTTGGGACAGCCAAGATTATCATCTGACCTCTTGAGATTACTCAGAAAGACCCACTTATTGAACCATTTTGAAAGTTGAATTTGGCAAATTGAGAAAAATATTTGCATATTCAGTGACATAGGAGGTACCTTCTACTTGCATGGGCATGCAGTGTCTTTGTGTAATACAATTAGTGTTTCCTGTATCTACTAGTCCTAGTATCCCACTGACCTCCTGAACAGACCCATTGCACAGTTACACTTTGATCACCCACCACATATCTAGAGCTTCTTCCTTCTCCTGTCACTTCCTATGATGGATCGATAATTTGTGGTAAAAACATTTGATATGAATCTCTAAATAACCTTGTTTCACCTTGTACTTTGTACTATTAAATTTCATCCTAACTTTTAAAGTTTTCTAATTCTATCCATATTATATTCTTATTTTTCCTGAGTAGAGAATGCTCTGTAATTTTGCCTCAGCAGATTTCATTAGTATATCTACTTCTTGCACCAAGGGTCACTAAAAATATGAAATATAACCAATCTGAAAACTTGGAGGAACTCCCCTGGGAACCATTAGGAACAGCCTCAGTAGCATGATTATTCCCCTAACTATGCATAAAACCACAGGAAAATGCTCTTATTTACAATTTCTACAATTGTCTACCAGGACAGAAAATAAAGGCATCACATAAAAAAACCCAAGCAGATGACAGAAAAAAAAAAAAAAATCTTTTGCATTATAGGCAGGTTTCGAGAAGCTACTACTGAAACGAGTGCCTAGTAATAGCCACAAGGACATTTAGATATTAAGACTGGAGTGTGCAATTAGCTCAATTCAGGTACACATTATATGCCTATTCTTCCCGATTCCCTGAGGCACACGGAGATCAATACCAGAGTCTGAGACCAGCACCAGCAGGTTTTTTTCAGTATGATATTTTTAAACTAGATGCTCCTTACAGTAACACAGATCTGCATCAATCCAGCTGAAACTGAGGGAGATACGTCTGTTGCAAATCAGTTACAATTTCTTTTAGAATCAAGTCCTACAATGTAGCTTAAGCATTCAGATGAGGGGAGGCTACAAGCAAGGTCTCTACACCGTGTTACAAGGGGGAGGAAGGGAAAAGTTATGACGCTTTCATTGCACTAGTTCTCAATGGTATGGTTCTTTCCTGACAACAGCTCTATCACAAAAAGCCCTTACTTTGCCATTATTTACTTCATGCTGGGTTTAAGCTGGTTAGAAGGTAAGGTCCAGCAACCTTGCATCAGTCAAAAGCTTATAGGAGAGTCTAATGATGACCAAGAATTGCACTATACACCGTGAAATTGAGAAAAAGTTATTTCCTCTGTCACTCTTTCTATGTTGCCCTTATTTTGCCACTTCACCTAGGACAGGTGTCACAGTGGAGCAAACACACACAGGACTTTTCGGCCTTGCATCAAGCAGCACACTTAAGCTCTGGTGCTACTATTCCTTTTCCCGGCTTCTGCTTTTCTTAGTCCTAGAAAGATGCCTCTTCTGACTAGTCTGTAATTTAGGGCCCTCTGAAATACTACAAATGCTCTATTTTTGTAACATTTATGCTCAATTGTGCAACTATAAGAGATCTGTTAGCGGTGACAGAAGAGTAAGTTGTTCCAGCAACAAGCTAAAGCTTGAATAACACCTGGGTTTGGACCAACAGAACCAGTGGCGGTGCCGTCCAACAGACTGGAGAAGGGATGGTCACTCCTAATCTTCTTCTGCTTACAGCTGTGGGGAGAATGTCTCCCTCACCCCACACATTGTCAGCTGGGCATCAGACACAAGAGGTTCTTCAGATGGATTAACTGTAATAAATATGTAAGAAAAGCAAAGGAAGTTTGAGTTCTCCTTTGTAAAGTTTTTCAATTTTTACTTAAAGGTGGTGACAAAGTTGAAAATAGTTTGGTTTTGGTTCTATCTGCAGGTATTGTAAAAAGCAAATAGAATGTAGGAATGGTGGCCCATTGTGAGTCAAACACATGTCCTTCAAGAGGTAAAAGTGTCAGGGATTTTTCAGGAAACGTGAAGAGAGAAAGCAACAGAAAGGTTGAAAATATTTTCCCTCAAATCGATATTTGTACTAGCTGACCTTGACCATGCTCCAGGCAACTTCATTTATCCTTCAGCTACTGCCTTACTGAGCAGCCTTTGATGTTGCCACAGGCAATTACCACCCAGCCTTTGGCTTCTGCTTGCCTGGACACCTTTTGTTGCCATTGCTCATTTGTGTGGTCAGATATTATCAATTTCACATATATATGACTATGTAAATCTATGATATAATCTTAGGTTTGATCTTGGTTTTATTTTCTTTCCTCTCTATAATAGACTCAGAAAATCTCCCTCTTCCTGCCCAGTGGAATGCCTCATCGGCTTTTGATTTTTCTATTGGTTTTTGTGTGGTTTTGGGGGTTTTTTGGGGGTGGGGAGGAGAGATGCACTTTCTTTGTATTTTTCTTACTTTATACTCAAAACACTGAGTGCATGTCTGTCAGAACCAGATATTCCCTGCCCTTCTGCTCACGGCAATATATCCTGGCCTTATCAAGCAGGGATGTAAGAGATTTAGAATAAGATGGCTGCTAAATCTCTAAATTCCTGCCTATTACTCTTGCATTAACAGAAAGAGGAGTAAAAAGCTGCCATCAGATTTCTTCTTTGCTCATGACACATTAACTTATTTCTACCTCGAGTGGGAAAAAGCTGAATTCAGTTTAGGCTGGAGCAGTGAGATGTCATGATTTCAACCAATGTGAGGAGTGGAAGAGGACTGTTTGACCAACTTAATGCTAGAAGATATTTTTTTTTCCCCCTCATTTTTACTATCTATTTTTGATCCTCAGTTTTCATATACATTTCTTCTGATCACATCTTGTGACTTTTCAAAATGATAGGCCAACTTCAAAGGACAATGATGTCAAAAGGTCCCATAATTTGAACCTTAAACAAACTGTATTGCATACACAAATCTATCTTGACATTTATTTAGCAGCTTCTGTAGTGCCACACCACAAACCAGAAATCACTGTAATGGACATTAATTCTGCAAAGGAACTAACTGCAGATATTTGGAGCAACTCTAGCAGTAGGGTGCTCTTATCTAAATAGTCAATGAACTGGAAGGCCTCATCTAATGCCTGCAGGTTGTAGACCCCAAAACATCCCACTACAGTAAAGATACAACCCCTGGTTTGGAAAGTTTACATAAGAAAATGACAATGTTGGTATACAAACAAAGTAAAAATATGACAGTCTTTTGCCAGAAATAGCTTTTAAAGGAAAGGCTTCAGGGTCAAAAGAAAACAGGAAACACTTCCATTTTAACTTCCAGAAACTTCTCCTTCCCAAGTGCACACGCAGTTTGTACATCCATGCTCAGCAACGGCACCAGGCAGGCACCAGAGGTGGATGCTGCCATCAGCCCCGTTCGATAGGTCTGGGTGGCAATGTTCAGACTCTATTTCACCAGAATGTCTAAACTCTTCTAAGCAAGCAGCTTTCTCTCACTTGTTAGGAAACCCACTAACATGGATATCTGAATGGTAGAGTCATAGAGTCACTTTGTTTGAAAGGGGCCTTTTGAGATCACGTAGTCCAAAGCCCCTGGGTCAAGCAGAGTCAACAACAGCAGGCTGCCCTGGACTGTATCTGGTTGCGGTTTTAGTATCTCCACAGATGGAGACTCCACAACCTCTCTGAGCAACACGCTCCTGCATATGGCTGGACTGTGTTACATCATCTGCACTCTCCCATCTTACAGACTTGAGATCATATAACGTGACTAGAGGCTGGGAGGGAAGAATCACCTTGGGCCACATGGCACTTGTTCTCAGTCACCCTCTACAACACAGTGTGAAAAACCTCATCTTCTAGTGTGCTGAAGCAGGGCATACCTGCTTTACTAGCAATGCTCCACAAGTGGCTTGGTGCTTGGTTTAGTTTAGTTTTGTTTTCCTTTCTGAATAATCTTATTCAGGGAGAAACTAAATGATCTTCAAATGCAAACCCTAAAGTTTCAAGTTTAGTAATGCTGACTTTTCAGAGCATAAAAATAATACAAGATGGCAAAGAACTCAAAGAAAGTTATCTTTCTGGCAAGATGAAATTGCCTGGGGTGACAAAATTTTTAGCAAACAGCCATCCAAATTCTGCAGTTAACATCTGAAGAAAACATAAACATGAGAAGAAAATACTACATAAAGGAAGGCACTGAAGCACCACTGCACATGCCCAAAAGCATTACAATAAAACACAGCAACTATTTTGTAATACTGCAAGCCTGACATCTTAAAAGTTTTTCTATTGGTGCAAATAAACTTTTAACTTATTTTAAAATAACAGGAACATTATGCAGTATACATTTTCACTCAGCTAACACTCTTGTGAGTACACAAAAGCAATCACAGGGGTCTGTTTAGATGGTTTACATGGTATATATTGGCATTTAACTTTCAGATTTGGCTGGAACACACTTACTCAGTATTGATACTTGGGAACAGGAGCCAAACATTTCTCAAGGAAACACCTACATGCTAGAATATGTTTGTTATTTTAAAATTAATATTACTCATTTTTGGACCCCAGCAACAGAATGTGAGGTCTTTTTTTTTTTTTCTGAAATATTTTCATGTTTTAATAATTTTCTGACTACACTGTGAAATCAGTCTCAGGTCTTAAAAAATGATGTAACCATGTTTTCCCAAGATGACAGCTACCACCCTATTTTGCCAAAAGTCTGTAGAAGTAACAAGCACATTTTCCCAAACACGTCTGGGAATAGAAAAATGTATCATTTGGGATGAGGCCGTGTCTGCCCCATCACAAACAGCCTAGCTGGTTAGCAAATCCAAAATTTACATCACTGTCAAAACTCTGAATCCTTAAAAAACAAACAAAAAAACCCCAAACAAACCAAAACCAAACCAAAACAAAACCAAGCCAAAAAAACCAAAACAAAACCACAAAAAAACACCACAAAACAACAACAACTCCCCAAACCTTCAACTGGCATCCCTTCTACAAATACTAGTTCAGCTCCTCAGTCTCTTTATGAAACACCAAATATCTACAGCAAAATGGTATCTGCTGACCTTAGTAGAAATTCCTCTTGCCCTGTTAGAATTCTTCTGGCTCTGACCAGGTCTTTACCATGACCACAATAATTTTCTAATGTTAGAGAATAAAAAGCAAGATCATGTTTCTGTAGCTCTTTTCATCTTAAAAGAAATAATGTTTGTAAAACTTGTGCTATTAAAATGGGTCTTCCTAGTTTTCTCTCCCCCCTGCTTTAATATTGCTTATTTCCACTTGTATATTGATCCCTAGCCCTAGTTGTTTTCCAAAATTACCTTTCCTCTAGAATATTATAATGGCATCCTATAATTACTACATCACTACTAGCTACAGTTACCAACAGTACAGTCCTCTGAGTGAGGGAAATCATTATCTATCTACCCAGGCTTAGATGTCACAAACTTGCTGGGAAAGAAATAAATTATAGATCAATACTACTAGAACTGGAATGATCCTTCCCACCTAATTACAACTACCATATTTCAGTATACTTCAGATAACAGTTTAAAAAATTCAGTGAATTACTTATATGAAAAAGTCAAACCCTTAAATAAATCTTAATAAGACCAGTCTCTAAACTTCCACTCCACAGAAACAGGGTTTTTTAATGTGCAACCATAATTTAGTAGTAACACCATTAGCAACAGTCGAATTTCAAAACAATAGCTCCTTACATGGGCAATAGGAAAAGAGGAAATACTAGTTTCATAGCCTTGAATGACTAGACTGAACAGCCAAGCAATTGTGGTTTGATTTCTGGAAGATGATTTAGTTCAAATGTCTTCACATGTCCGTGTGTCAAGTTTAACCCGCACATTAGGAAATTTTAGAAGTCTGGACTAGTTAAAAGGCTGGACTGGAGCAAGTATGCACATACTAGTATATCCACCTAATACTGAACTAAATCTTACCGTTGGTAGCTGTGACAAGTCAAGCATGAAACTAATGCTATAAAATAAATTGGGGGGAAAAAAAACAAAAAACAAAAAAACAAAAAACAAAAAACCAAAAAAAAACCAAAACCACCAAAAAACCCTCACAGATAATTATTCACTAAAGTTGTTAGCAGATCTTTTCCTTAGTCTGGCATTCAGTTATGTTATATGTCCATTACGCTCTTATCCTTGCCATTACCAAAACAAGTTTTGGGTGAGAGCATCATCCCAAATTGAGCCGTTGCTGCAGGGGACTGAAACTTGGCCCAGAGGAAGGACTTTGTCAGAGAGCAGGCTTGGTGCTTCTGTCAAGCACTGAGACACTCGTTCTGTTTTACAGTGCCGCTGCCTGACCATAAGCTGGGCTGTATGACAAGGCTGCAGCTCTGCAGAGGCTTCCCCATTGTAGAGAGAGGAAAGACTACTACAGCATTCTACCGCCTTGTCTCTTAGGAGTGCTGCCCTTTCTCAGGGTGAATAGCCTCTGCCTGCCAAGATTCATTTTATGAGCTGAACTACCACCTCCAGAATAGCCCATGGCAGTGGATTTGGTTTTCCTTTGGCTGGTGGATGTCATGTGCTGCTTGTTGCACAGGGGCAGGAGCTGACAGCAGCACTGTTTTCTTTCAGAGTATTTTTCAGTGCAGTCAAGAGTGAAATCACATGTACTAATTAAAGAAACCAAGCATACAAGTGAGTTGGCATTTCTGTCTTGCAGACTGCTGGCATACCATTTTAGGAGATGTACTTTTGAAAACTAAAAGCCAATTGGATTTCCCTTTGAGAAGCCCCACAGAGCGATACCATCAACCATCCTGGCAGGTCAAGCCACACCTATTGCTATCAGACCAGATGTAGAGTAGCTTTGAGAGAAAAATGTATTTAAGCTTATTTAATATTTTTAAATACTTCATCTGTGTCTACCCAGAGATAAGCAGTGTGCATGGCCAGAAAAATATATTCTGGAAACAAAGTTTTTTATTTAGGTTTCTACTACTGAAAACTATAGCAGGAGCTTTTAGAAAAGAATCCGTTTTATCTTCAGGAAAGCAAATTTTTAAGCTCTTCATAAATAATCGAAATTCCTCAAAGATAGCCCAAGGGTACTGAAAAATCTCTTCCCTTAACAGAAAAGCATTTAAGGTATGCGGGAGGGGAGGGGAGAAGGTGGGTGCTTTTCCTACACTAACTGTGCAGGTCCAAAGGTTCACGGAGATGTAAGGCTCCGGTCCCGCAGCTGAATGGAACTGAGCTAATATCAGAGTCGCACTCCACTTACATCTCTGCTTACACCTCTGCCCGTGCTGCCGACGCAGGGCGGCAGAAGTGTGTTTTCGGCAGTATTACAGCGCTGCCTTCCCGCACCCTCGTCATCACCGTTTCTGGGGCACTACCAGCCCTCCCAGGCAGCCTGCGCTCCAGACCGGTCACGCCGACGAGCAAAGGGAAACGCCGAAGGGGCGGCAGCTGGAGCCCGCCCACCAATCCGGGGCCACCAGCGCTACCACCGCCTTCGGGGGAGCGCCCACACGAGTGACGACGGCGCTGCCGTGACGCCACCGCCGCGCGACGTCCAGCGCGTGCGCAGTCTCCCGCCGCCGGAAGGTCGCAGCGGTGACCGGCCCAGCAGCCGCCGCCATCATGCTGTCCGTGGCCGCCCGCTCCGGGCCCTTCGCGCCCTACCTGTCGGCCGCGGCGCACGCTGTGCCCGGCCCGCTGAAGCCGCTGGCGCCGGCGGCGGTGCGTCGGGCCGAGAAGGTGCCGCTGGACCTGAAGCGCCCTCTGCTCTGCCGGGAGTCGCTGAGCGGCCGGTCGGCCCGAGGGGGCCTCGTCGCCAGCGCCAGCCTCAACGGTGCGGGCCGGGGTGTCGGGAGGCCGCGGGCCGGGTCCCGGGGGAGCCGCTCGGGGCGGGAGGGGGGCGCGTCTTTTCGCCTCAGCGGCCCGGAGTCCGGGCCCGGACGTACCCCGGGGAGGACAGGGGCGGCAGGCACCGGGGCACTGCACGCCCTTCGGCAGCGGGCGGCGAACCGGGGCTTCTGCCGCCGCCTCGGTCAGCACTGGGCCTGTGCGCAGCCCCGAAAGACGGGCTCTTTACGGCGGCTCTGGGGGGAGGGTGTTCGCACTTCAGGGCCGGCTGCGAGAAGCAGAGTTCTCAGCTGAGAGGTTGTGGCTTTTTCCTTTTTTTGTTTTTTTTTTTTTTTTGTTTTTACAAAAAAGGCTAAATTAACCATGTTATTTTCATGTTTGACTATAGAGCGAAGGGTACCAGAAAGCCTCCTTCCTGTTCATCAATCTCGGGGGCGTACTTTGCAGTGGTGAAGATGCAGGAACATTCCATTTGCACCAGTAACTGGGGGGGGCATCAAAATAGACATGTCCGGTGAGAACACAGTGTGTTTTAACATTGCAGATAAACAGCTTTTATTGGTGAATTCACTATGTCAGAACCATCACTCATTATAATTTGGGAATTCCTGTATTTGCCCCTCCCCTGGTCCCTGCAGCATTCAGAAGAGCATTAGCCAAGTCGACCTGGGAATAAGTCATTCCTGCCGAGCCAAAGGGCAGGGGCACTCCATGAAACAGACTGATAGGCATTTCATGGAGAACTGCTGCCCTGCTCTGCTGAGCCCAGGCATGTCCCAACAGTTTGCTTCATACTGTCACCTGGGATAACCGTGTAAGTCTTTTGAGAGGGCAGTGCCTCAGGGAAGATGCTCTGTAGGGATTAGAAATACATGCTTTACTGACCATCACCTGGAAGGGATATGCTCAGGTGAAAACTATACAAATCATAACTAAGGTAGCTGACATTTAGTCCTATTCTTAGTTTTAATTAACATCAAGCACGCCTTTCTGAGAATATAAGAGCTTAAAAGCTAATCGTATTGCTTGTTAGTAAACATGAAATAAAAATTTTTAGTCTGGCCACTGAAAGAAATAAGTATGGGTTGCTCAGAATTTAGAATTTTAGTTTAATTTCTCTGGAGGTAAAATCCTACAGCAAGTGCTTTTTCTATGCTGAGTTACCTGTAAAGAAATGTAAATAATATTTTCCCCATTATATTGAATATAAATCCCTAAGTTAGATACATGACTTGAGATACATGACATGAGATACATGACTTTTATGAACCAATGTTAACTTTGTGCCATCTCCAGGAAAAAAAAAAAAAAAAAAAGACTAAATAGTTCTTTTCAAATACCAGAGGTTGTGCTTTGGGAAGTAGGATGTTCTGTCTTTGGCTTCTAGATTTTTATTCAGAGAAGCAGATTTCTTTTGCTGCAGATGCTAATGGAAGGCCTCTTATTTAGCTGTCACCTCTTGGTAGTTTAGCACACAGGTTTGGCATGGGAATAAGCTTGGGAACTGGGTAGTTATCAGGCCCAATAGTGCATTTTTAATCTTAGAAATGCTTAACCACACACTTAAGATTATCAAAGGCCTAGAAGTTACTTAAGTCAAAGTAAAGCACAAAAGTATTAAGCAATAGATGTGGAAACTTAACTAAATCAAATTTTGTCAGCAGTTTTTATCAGGGAAACATCTGAATGGAAAACAGGTCTATCTTTTCTTAGCTAGTCATGGTATCCTGCTGTTTTCCTTGCAGTCTAAAGAAAAAAAAAAAAAAACCACGAAAAAAACCAAACAAAAAACACGGTTCACCTTAAACCCAGAACTTATCACAGGTTTTTCTGCACCCTTATCAGGCTTTATGTAATTTTCAAAGAATAGTTTAAAACAGTTTCACAAATCACCTGTTCCATATACTGAAAATTCTGGAAACCACTTTCCTACAACTTAAAATTTAAATATATAATAAGCAGAATCCTATCCAGGCTTTACCCATTGTAAAAAAAAAGTTTTACCCATTATTCAAAAAAAGCAATTAAAAAACCCTACAACTTAAAATACATCATAATATTTTTTTTACCTGAAAGTGTTCTAATTTCATATTCTTTTTCTTGCAGCACCCGCCAGTGTTCGTTTTGTCCATAACGATGTCGTGGTACCCGACTTCTCTGCCTATCGTCGTCAAGATGTGCTGGATGCCACCACGTCATCTCAAAGCAGCAGTGAGGCTAGGAAAGGGTTCTCCTACCTGGTGACTGCAACAACATGTGTAGCAGCTGCATACACTGCCAAGAATGCTGTCACACAGTTCATTTCCAGCCTGAGTGCCTCTGCTGATGTACTAGCATTGTCAAAGATTGAGATCAAGTTATCTGACATTCCAGAAGGCAAGAACATGGCTTTCAAGTGGAGAGGGAAGCCCCTTTTTGTGCGTCACAGAACCCAGGCAGAGATTAATCAGGAAGCAGAAGTTGATGTGTCTAAACTGAGGGATCCGCAGCATGACTTAGACAGAGTAAAGAAACCAGAATGGGTCATATTAGTAGGTGTCTGCACCCACCTTGGCTGCGTACCCATCGCTAACTCTGGGGATTTTGGCGGTTATTACTGCCCTTGCCATGGGTCCCATTACGATGCCTCTGGCAGAATCAGGAAAGGCCCTGCTCC
Source organism: Megaceryle maxima (assembly GCA_024605025.1). NCBI lineage: Eukaryota > Metazoa > Chordata > Aves > Coraciiformes > Cerylidae > Megaceryle > Megaceryle maxima. The sequence continues at coordinate 60,677 of JANHGN010018651.1, read as the reverse complement.
CTTTAACCTTGAGGTTCCAACTTACCAGTTTATTGGTGATGATGTAGTGGTTGTTGGCTGAATATCAAGATGCTTGCTCACTTTCATGTACATTCAAAAGGGTTAACAGATTCTGGAATACTATAAAACCAGTTGATCCTAAAAACCGTTAGCTGTCTAGATTCTCAAGCAGAAGTATTTTCAAATGCTTCCCTATGTTCAATTTTAATAAAATCTTGGAGTGAGCACTTGTTCTTGACTTATGACAACATGTATTTATTTGTGTATGGACTTCAGTGTGTCTAGTCAAAGAGATACTACAGCAGCCCCAGAATATGTTTATGGAGCCCTCTGAAAGGTGGAGGGGGGGAGGGAGGAGGGTGTTGCTGAATCAAGATAGCCACTCAACTACAAAGCCATTGTTTCCTTCATAGCACATTTTCATTATTTCTGTTTTTACTGCATTATAGGAGGGAACATCTACTAAAAAAAAAAATCTTACTCCAAACAGTTGGAAATTTGTAGCAAGTTTCAATTCTCCCACGAGATGTAATCCTTTTCCTTCCAATGGATTTTGTTTGTTTTCAAAAAAAGTAAAGGAAAAGGTAAATAAAAACCTAACTTGAAAGACAGTTCTTTTACAGTGTTCAGAGGCAGCTTATAATTGTTTAAGCTAGAACATCAGCAATGTAATTTTATGATGGTGAGGACAAAAATATTCATAGCATGTTAGGATTATAATTTTTTTTACTTGCAGGTAAGGCTTGATCTGTCATGGATCTAAACTTAGGACCCTGGACGAGTTGTTGAGAGTTTTCCAAAATAAGTTGATAAGGAAGTAAAAAGGGATGTCCAAGTTTTGCAGAGGGTGAAAAATAAATCGTAAGAACCACTCAGACTGGACTAATCTTTAGTGTTAGACATAGGAAAAGGCTGAGAAGCCATCAGAGATACTTGAAGACTCAATGATTGGTGCGCTAATTACCATTTCATATTGCCTATAGGCCTAGCCCAAAAAAGACCCAAACTTTGAAACCTACCAGGGAAGGTGCCTCACTAGATCTGCAGTTCACAGACAGAGAAGGACTGGTGGGAGATGTGGTGGTCAGAGGCCATCTTGGGCTTAGTGACAACAAAATGATTTAAGTTCTTGATCCTTAGTGAAGTAAGGAGGGGAATTGGCAAAACCTCCACCATGGACTTCCAGAGGAACTTCCATGGACTTTCAGCCTGTTCAGGACACTGACAGTGCACCTTGGGAGACAGTCCTCAAGGACAAAGGGGTCCAGTAAGACTGGACAATATTCAAGAAGGAAATCCTAAAAGTGCAGGAGCAGGCTGTCCCCATGCGTTGAAAGACAGAATGGCCAGGAAGAGAACAGCCTGGTTGAACTTTTGCTGGGACTCAGGAAAGAGAGTTTACCTCCTTCGACTGTGGTCACATTACTGCTGAAAAAGCTGAAGTATTGCTTATTAGGTAGTGCAGACCTGACACTCTCCATCCTCTCTTCAGATCAAGACTGTTCTCTTTATAGTGGCAAAAAGATCATTCCTAATGTGCCAAGTGTGCCTTAGAAAAGTGTTTCTATTGCTTCTAACTAAATAAAACATTTCTCTTAAGTCCTAAGGCATATCTTATAGTCTATATCTGATAATAAAAATCTTCATTATGGTACAAGAAAAGAAAAAACTACATATACATATATATTTGTACATGCAAATGAGCATATGTCAGCCTCTTAGAATGTAGTAATGTAATCTTTTCTAGGGTATTTTCTGTGTCAGCCTTTGGAAGGCTGGACATTCCTCCAATGATTATTTTTTAAGCCACAAGCACAGCACCCCTCAGCTTGTGCTCCTTGCTTTTCTTAACCCGCTGAAAGAGTTGCTCATTTAATTGAATGTGACAAAGATCATCTCATCTTGTGCCAATTCTTTTTCAGAAAAATTTGGTTTTGAAGACAGTCTCCTATTTTGACAGATAACCTGTCCTTACTTCTAATTCATATCAATAGATATGGGCCATTCTTACACATTTTTCAGCCTGAATTTCTTGTCATCTCTAGGCTGCTCCACTGAGGTCACTAAAGGTTGCCATTGCCAGTGCTATTTATCTGCCAAACTTTTTCTCCTCTCCCTTTTCAGTTCACTCCATTGCCCAGGCAAACATACTCCCACTTACGCCAGCAGGTCACCTGCTCTGCAGTAGGTATCACAGCCATCAGCTTCTCTCACAGACAGGAGTGACACTCCATAGGCTGTGCACTGTGAGTGAACTTACAGACCCCAGGCCCTGCACTTCAGTTTCACACACAACCCCAGCGAAAAACACAAGGAATGATCAACCGGGCAGGTTAAAAGAAGTCTGGGAGACTAGTGGTAAAATCATGGAGTCACAGTGTAGCCTGTGGCTATGGATCAGGCAGGCGCTATGTCCAGTCTAAAAAGTATTAACGCAGTATTTTTCTACAAAGGAAGCATAAATATCTTCAAAAAAGACCTGAGTCAGCATGAACTAGGTTGTTGCAAAGGAAGAATGTAGCATGCAGAAGTACGTATACCATGCTGCAGGTACACTGGTAGTCAAGCTATCTCATTTTATGTACTAAACTGAGTAGTGCTCTGGGGCTTCAATATTAAGCAGGAAAATAAGTGCCCCATGAGCAGTAATGAATTACCACTTCCTGATGGCCAAAGCCCCACTGTGTACAGCATGGCCGAAATCACAGCCTCTGCACCTTTGGTGGGGAAGATTTAGCAACCTCAAGAAAAATCTCTTCAATCTGTGACTGCATTTCTTCCCATCATGTTCAGGATATTTAAGTCATTTTCCCTTCAATTTACCTTCTGCAAAGCTCAGAGGCAGCAAAAATTGCCTCATTCTGTGGTTTTTAGCTGTCTTTCTTTCGTTGGTAGTCCACTATCAGCATGTTTCTCCCAGGTGAGATATAATCTATTAACATTTTTGGCAGATTCTTGTGTGCTGCTTTTTCGCAGTCTTTACCCAAGTGAGCTTTAAGGGAATGGATTTTGGATGATTTGTATTTGTTTGGACAATACAAACCAGTTTTCTCCATTTTCGTCTGTAATTACTTTTATCAGCATCAGTCTGTTCTTCATAAAAGAAATAAAACTCCCAACATCGCACATATTTGGTCTCTCTTGTATATTCCTTAGACTTGGCTGCGAAGCCATTCCCGTTTCCTGTGCAGCTTTTGGAAACATCTACATTTATCTCTTGTTGATATTTTGATTTTGAAATAAACAACAACAATTAAATAATACTGAAGTCCTTGGCTAGAATTGTCTTTAGCAACTCATTTAACTAATGTTTATAAAACCACTTTCATCTAAGGATCTTGAAGACAGCTATTACCATTATCTCCTAGGCTGCATCCCAGTTGCACCGCAGTGTGTATTCCTGAATGACACACTGCTTTGAAGTCTTTAAGTTACACAAGCAAGTCATGTCTTAGGGATGTTTTTGACAACTAATTGTAGTTTTTGATAAAACTCTCCCAATTCTGTGAGAACATAAGTCTGGCTGTTTTCATTTTTCTTGGTTCATATTTTATTTAGGCCAAGATTAGCTTGTCACTCATTCATCTCCAATCTCTGACTCCCCAGTAACGTCCTTCAGTGTAACCAGAGAAACCCCTCTTTACGCAGCATAATTTATTTCCCTTTCAGTTATGTACTAATCTTTGATATATCCAGCTTATGGTACCAAATGGTTAGACTTGTACGTTATATTTTTCAGACATGTTGGTTTAAAGCCAATTTTCTTTCAGCTGTGATAGGTAATTTGGGTATGACACATCTGCTATTTAGACACAACTCTAGGTACTGTAGAGAAGCTCTTGTCCTTTCTTCCATGACCATTTTAACCCCAGCAGAATTACACCACCTGATAAGGAATGGCAATACTTGGAATACAATTACTTGTAGAACAACATAGGTAACTTGAAAAACTGATTATGGGGGTGTAGTCCACCACGAGTCAGCTCAATATACAGGTTACAGTGGTTCACGTGCTCTGCAGATTGTTCACAGCCTCGCACCAACTTCCCACCGGGCCAATACATTTCACCAGTGATTGACCTGAATATGAATTCTCTCAAGCTCATGTTTCATGCAGTACAAATCCGAGGAGAACAGTATAGCAAGAAGAGTAATTCACAGAAATCTTAAGGACGTATGTTAGAAGTTACAGCTTCTGCCAGGATAGTATTTAACACCATACCATCTCTCAGCCTGTAAAGTGTAATTGGATGAGTCTCCCTTCACAGGAAAGAGAGTGAGTGGAAAGATGCTCAGCAAGCATTTTACAGGCCCATGATTGTACAGGAACCTGACTAATGCTGCTCAAAACACTGCTCTTTTAAAGACATATTTAAGGGAGCTAGTTAAAGGAGCAGAGGAGAATTGTCTGGTTTCAGGATGAAACACATCTGGTTTAACACAGACACTGTTCAGCTACCCGTTAAATCTTTCCAACGAACCATTTAGATCATCTCTCAACAACAAATAAAAGGGCAAAAAGGGAATAAAAAGCATGCGGAAAAATTCATCAAATAACATACGTAAAGCAAAAGAAAGGAAATAGGGATTACACACCTCATCATTGCTTCAGAATGTGGGGGAGGCAGACATATACCAGTAATTTAACAAGTGGAACAGAAAATTTGTAGAGGAAGGTCCATCTGCAGCTTTGGAACACAATGCTCCAGGCTCAGTCTTTGGTTCAAGAGAAGCCTACAGCAGATGACTGTTGGAAACTGGGACACTAAAGAAAAGGACAGCTCTAGTCTTACCTGTTCCTTATGATTTTTCCAAAGGTATTTGCTACTGGATAACACTGTAGATGGGGAGGGCCTGCCGTGACCCCTTTCTTGTGCTCCAAAGAGAGCAGGGAGCTCAGCAGCACTGGTCATTCTTTCTCAGTGGCAATAATCTGCCCTTCACTTTATGGTATCTGTGATGAAGCAACAGACTTCTACAGATTTATTTGGGGCTTTTTGAATAAAGTACCCTATATACAGTGGGCGACAGTTACCAGCATTGTTATTGTTATTATTATTACTGTAGAGAAAATTTCAGCATAAAAATGTTTACAGAGCCAAGGTTTACACAGACTGATTTCACATTGCACCTCCTACACTAAAATACTCCACTGACTAGAAGAACACAATAATTCTAAGACAGGCTGAATCCAGAGGTTTGAATAACTGTAATGGCTCCTTAAGAGCCAAGCCAATTCCAGAGCAAATATATAGCTCACATTTCATCTCGCAAATGAGACAGGAAAAGGCCCGTAAGAACATTCCTCATAAGCAAAAAGGTTTAAAACCTGAGTATAGCCTTTTTAAACTTGCATATATTTTAGCTTATTCGTACTTGTCTGCTCTGTAATGAAAGCTATGGTCAATAAATATCTCTAGACAAGAGAAGGATGATCTTCAATATACCAAACAGCTAGGAAGACTATCAGCATAGGATACTGTTTGGGTTTGCATCAGTGCATTCTTAGTGTGCTCTTTGGCTAGTGTTCTCACCCCTACTACCTCAAGTACCACAGGCAGTAGTATCTGAAATATCACAAGCATCTCTGATTCCCCTCCTCCCCCCACAATTTTAACTTCTATCCACCATGGTTTACTCTAATGTCTTCAAAATATGCCTCTCTCAACAGAAGCTGTCACAACTGTAGCCAACATGTAGCCTTTAATCAAAGTAGCTAGAATATAACACACTCATTTCCTTAATAACATTTGTTGCTAATGTTACACACCAATGCACCATTTCATTACAGAATTAGCTAAGCTAGGTCAATGCATTATAGAAGTTGCTTATGTAAATGACTGAATAAACTTTGGACCAGTCCCAGAGTACAGCACCAACCTCCAGGTCAAGTGGGAACACCACCAGTAATACAAATTTGTAGGAACTGGTCCAGTGTTTTAAGAATGAAGTACTTTTTGAAATCATTCATTATTTAATCAAGTCTATTTACCTTAGAATGATTATGTGCTTATGTAAATCTTGTTAATACAGTTGTTATTCTTCAAGCATTTAGGAAAAAAAAAAACAGGTAAGATATCTGGTTCCTGTAAATAATATATTAATTAAACTTTCTTCACACAAAATAATTAATTCTGAACAGTAACACCGCATTATAAAACAATTCCTAATAAAACATGCTCTAATTATAATTCCAAAGCTCACATGATTTTGGAAAATTGTGTTAGCTTTTTGATGGATTATAATAAAAGCAAATTACTGTATGTTTTAATAATAGAGATGTCAAATAAAGCCATAATGCCCAACTGATGACTAACCACAATGCATAATTCCCCATAAAAGCCAATTGACAATTGATTTTGTTAAATACCGAAAGAATTCATCATGATTAACACTCTTATAATGAAATGCAAAGGAATTAGAAAAGATTTATCTCTGAGAGTTTCTACAAATATTAGAACTAACGAAGAAAATAACAAAGTAGGTTAGAAACACAGCATCCTCTTCCCTAGTTCATAGGGAGAATATGAATGACAAGGATGTAACCGAGGGGTTTGCTGCTGGTTTGTAGGTGCATCACAGTTTACATACATGGTAGCAGCATAGGGCACTGCTTGCTTAGTACTCAAGCACCGTCAACACACTCAGCTCTGGGATCATCATCTGGTTGTTCACAAATCCTCAACTGAATTTGCTTTTATAAAGGAAAGTAAAATAATATTTTTTAAATAAAAAACAAAACAAACCCCAGTAACATTATGGAAAACAAGAAGATGAAAATAAAGGCAGCTATACAGATAATTTTTAAAGGTAGTTAATGTGACAGCCTCAGCTGCACTCCAAACACAGTGGGTGGATTTCATGCCGGAGGGGAGCCAACAAGGGAGGCACACGGTTCCTTGCCGCTCCGCATCAGCTCTGTGCAGGAGGTACAAGGCCTCGGGGCCTTGGAAAGTATCTGTGGAGCTATGCTGGAAGCAAGTATGCCAGTGCCCAGAATACAGCAAAGATGAAATGGAAGCTAATCAGGGAGATAGGCAAAGACCACCACTGCCCTGAAAATTGGATAATTGGAGCAATACATTTTTCCATGCCATATTAAATACAAACCAGGAAAGCCAGTGATCATGATTACTGTGTATCAGCTTGTCTAAGGAACTTTAAGCAGTAATTAAAATAAAAAGATATTTCCATGCCCTGGAGAATTTTCAGTGTTCCCAATGTCACGGTGACAGGCAATTCAAGCCCTTCCCAAAACTTCAGTAAGATTCTCATGGAAAACTTTAGAAAGTTGTCACTGAGGAATACGTCAGAAGGTATAAGTGACACAGAGTAGGACATAATAAAAAGGTGAAAGGCTATTTCTGTATGAGCACGTGGCAATTTCAATTAGTTATGCACACTCAAGAGTGTTCTGTACAGCCCAGAGAACGTGCAGCCCAAGGGCAGAAGGATACCAGGCTGGCTGTTAAGCTGCTTTAGCTTCTTATTAATGTTGTAATACTCAGGGAGCTGCCAGGGTCATTTGGACTGCTGAAGTATTCAGATCTTCCCTGGTATTTAAGCACAAATCTGTTGTTCTACACTTTTTACAGTGTGCATTTCATTCTCAGATGTTGCAATTTTCTTTTTCTACAGTACCAGATTTTTCCTTTTTTTTATTAAAACTAAAAATAAAAGAGCAAGGATGTTGTTTGTATTACTAAAAAGAAAAAAAAAAAAATTAAAAAAGCAGATGAGATTGATCCTGGGCTTTAATAAGAATATAGAAAGGATAAGTTGAGTCATATAAACTAGAACAGTTTTGAGAGAGATGTCTCAGTTCAATACAAGTTCATAAAATTAAGGAGGAATATAAAGTGAACAGATTTTAATTAATCCTTCTGCATTTACCATGGTTTTACCATGTACAAACAAGCAAGCTAAAGTTTTAAAGTGACATCTGTTTTTCTTGCACCCAGAAACAATTATATCAGTTTAATAGAAGAAAAAAAAAATAATTATTTTTTTTTTCATTCTTTTCCTACCTAACACATTGTGAAGTAGCCTAACGCTGCAGAGGTCATCTAGGAAATTCTGTCATTTGTGTACACATAGCTCAGCTGGACTAAATAACAGAAGAAAAACTCTTCCTAACTCACAATTTTCTTCCCTATTAATTTCAAAATTGCTATGGAACTACTGATGACTTCCTCAACAATTAGTAGGAACGAAATACTTGGAAATATTTGCATTTAATATCTAGTTTCTGAGTGGCAACTAAGGAATTCAGCAGCCCATTCTTCATCTACTTTTGTGGTTATTCATCAACATGCATATTAAAGTATCAGTGTTTTCAAATTCCTCAAGATATGGATGCTTAGCTGGTGGGGAGCCCAATGGTTCTAAACTGACAGATATCAAGCTGGGAGCATAAGATGTCTGGAAACCTCATACTAGAAAGCCTGGTTTCCCCAAGAAATTGGCTTAAGCTGTGAATATTAAGGCATCACATCATCACCAAGCTGTAAGCCTTGAATCCAAACCCGGAGTTGTAGCTTGCTTCCCAGTACAATGGTTTGGGATTCCTGTCTCTCAATAGCTCCAGCAGACTGCACTGGAGCAGAGAGCTAAGCCAAGGGGCCAGAACCTAGAAGCCCTATTCTACATTTTGATGTACAAACATATTGGAAAAACTGTGCGTGTATATGAAACAAACAAACAAAAAAGCCTTAACCAACAACAGCCAGACTTCTAGATTGCCTCCCTCTCATCAGTTCTGAGGAACCGCCTTCAGTATGAGAAGTACTAAATCCACACCCGTTTCTCTTGTGTAGTCTTTCATGTCTGTCACCACACCTGAGGAAAATGACTCCTTGTTTAAATCAATGGTTTATGATAAATACTGGGAAATGTTCAAAAAATAAAGCAAAATCAAAACACAGCACAACATCAGATTTGCTTGTGGATGTCACTGTCAGAAAACAATAGTGAAGAGAGCAATTTATTAAAAGGAAGCCAAACACTGAAGACAACTTCCATCCACGCAGAGTAATATTAGCTATTTAATACTACCAGCCCTTGCACTTCCAATGAATCACCAAATAAAGTTGGGAGAATAGTGTTGTTCTTTATTTGGCAAAAGGAAAATTGTCCACCAAAGAGCTTGCTTGAGTAGCCTTACTGCATCCCTTTATTGGAATCGACACACTGATCTTGCTAGATGTACAGTGTGATTATCCACAGACAAAACAAGAATATCCTGGATTTACATTAAGTTGGGTGCCAGGTATAGTGTGTGTGTGTTTATGAATATGCATACATACAGTTAGAGAAGTAAATCATTTAACACAAGCACTGTTCATGCTACTCTCTTACACTGAAGGGAGACTATGTGTGTAAGTAGGAATTTCTAGTCTGAGGACATGGTTGCATGTTTTTAGAGGAGGATTGCTGCCCTCTTCAAAAATAATCAGCCCTGCTATGTCACATGAATCACACACGTGACAGTCTGCACTCTGGCTTCCACATTTAGATTTTGTTTTCATTGTTCCCTGTAGGTTTTTTTTCTGGCTATAATTAGAGTTAATCACATTTCAAAGTACCAAGATAATTATCTCCATGTCAAATTAGCTGTTTTTAAATGAAAGACTATTTCTGCTTAATTTTTCCCATCTTGAAAGCAAAGCAATGATCCCCAGATCTTTTATGTCATTTCTTTATGAACGTCAGGTTGCGATAAGCTACTTTCTGAACCACTGCTTGAATGTAATTTATTTTACATAGCTTTGCATAATAAAATGGCATTTTAGATAACTTATTCAAAGGGCAGATATTAATTCTCTGAAGATTTCATTAAATCACTCTTTTCATGTTAAATTAATATGCCAAGTTAATTTTAGAATAAACAAACCAAGATATTTAATTGCTTTGTGATAAATATGTACTGCTTGCTTAGAACTTTATCATGCAGTTTTACATTCTAAAAATCCAGACATTTCTGTGTGTCTCAAAGGATTTAAATTTATATATTTACTTGTACACACAATAAGATGTGTGTAATAAACTGGTAACTCCATGTGTACATCAGACATAGTTTTCTCTTTAATAATTATTTTGTATCCTGTGTTTTCCTAAAATATGAATAAGTGACAGGCAGTTTTTATTGGAAAAAGTCCCTCCTAAACAAACTGACCAGGAAAAACTGAAGTTTAATGATCAGTTTTGACAAGCAGGAGCTAACATTAGAAAATGCATCTGCACAAGAGCAAGACAGCAAAACTCAGAACAGAAGCCAGGCTCACTTTACCTCAGATTTCAAAAGAACACTCCCCTCTTTTTCACCCTTTAGTAAGTGTAAAATGTGCTCCAAAACTGTACAATGTAAAATACAGCTAGTTGGAAGCTACCTCAACTCATTCTTAAGCCTGAGTTTCAGAAACTAGTCAACTTCAAGGTGTCACAGTCAAAACATTACACAAACTCTGCTCCCCATTTTAAAAGACCTGAGACGCTCAACATGGTTATTCCATGCAAGTGCTCCTTTCAACCTTTATCACTGTGTAAAAAAACCCACCACCTACTAAATCTGTGGTTAGAAAGATAAGCATGCACTGCTAAACTGTAATTAATGCAGCATCTTTACTAAGAGGGAGATTTCAATGAGCTGTACTGGAAAATAAGCTGCCAGTCCAACAACAATTATTTACTAACACTCTTAACAAGGAGAAAGATTTGACTGGAGATTTTAGAGCTGAAAGGTACCTTTGACAGCCATCAGTAATTATTATTGCTGCAACAATATGGTTGGCTGCATATTTTGCTTTATTTCTGGGCAATATTTCTTATTACTTTTAAAGGATGCAAAAATCCATTATAATACTAATACTTCATATGGGTTTATGCAAAAATGATGTTGGAATTGGTGCTTTTTGATTTTTCCTTCTGATAGGGCTGTAAAACATTCTTGGGAGTAATTTCATTTTTTTAATATCTTTTCAAGAAAAAGATAGACAGCTAGAATAAATTATTTCTTTTCCTCCATTTCCAATGAATAACAATCTTCTCATTTAGGGTAATTTTTCAGCATGTTCTACAAACTGGTGAAGGAACGCCCAAGTTGAAATGTTGTATGGCTACTGATAGTACAGTTTTAACTAGAAAATTAAATTATTTCACAGTTTTGTAGCTGAAATGTTTTTAGGGAAACCTCTATTGAGAAAAATGGTGATACTTGCTTATATTTATGGAATTCTTTTGCTGTCTGGAAAATGGGGATGCTGATTGCTGGCTTGACTGATTCTTAGTGTTCTAGAAGGGGTTCCCTTCCTTGTGTATCTATACTCACCCACTGGATCTTGCTGCAGTCTCTTTTTTCAGGTGGGGACACAAGGGTACAATACACCCAGTCTGGAGCTCATAGTGGGAAGGAACTGGAATCTCATCATCCTCCTGAGATTTATGTCACCGTCATTCCCCTACAGTCTACCAGTCTCTTAGCAGCTGATGTAGTACTAAAACTATCCATTTTACTTTGCTTTTCTGTGTGACATTCGCTGTGCTCTGAGGATGTTTACCTCAGTAAGTCAGGCAGGGATGGCCTGCTTGCTGAATCACAAGTACACTTCCAATGATCTACATGCCAATCTGCTCTGTTCTGAGGAGTCTGAATGTATTAAAAAGAGCAATGAGTTTCATGACTAATTATCCTACATTAATAGGAGAGAGCACTCAGTATAAGTTACATTCATGAAAGTTGAGTGAACATTCTTGAAGGGCGGGAAAAGCATAAAGCAAAGACATTTTACACTTCTTAACAGGGTACACAAACAGGTAAGTTTTTAAGCCCTTTCAGGACAAATATAGTCAGCATTATTATAGACAGTAATCCCCTATGAGAAGAAAAAAATCAAAATATGCTTCATTTTAATACAGACTTAAGCCTCTTTAAATCCAAGAGTACTAGAGCTCACCAAATTCCAACAGTCAGTAAGATAATGATTCAGTATAATCTAAACATTATTGAAAGTGAAGTACCTGCCCAAGTGCTTCATTGACTCCAGCTAAAATAACACGTATAGGAAGCTCACAGTCGATACCACCTTGGCTTTTCACATATTTGTACTACTACTAAAATAAACAAATATTTGTCAGAATATTTATTCTTTTTCCAGTAGTAAAATGTGCATGCTTGGTCAAAATTTGGAGACTGTGTGAAAACACAAACTCAGCTTGTTCTCCATCCTCCATATAGTAAACCAAACAGAGTGCACTCTAAGTGGAGTACACCTATGGGAGTACAGCTGGTTCAGTCCATTTTCAATGGTTTAATATTCTCTCCTCTTAATTATAAAAAGTCATCATTTATCTGAATGAAGAGGAGTAGTAGATGGTCAAAGCAAGAGCAGAAAGTATACATGCTAATATGTGACCAGGTCCTGATCAGCATCCAATTGTGAACACCAGCATTTCTCAATGGGATGAAAATTTGATGATCGGCTGCATGTGCAATTGAGCAACACAAATACCTTACTCTCAGCCACACTAAGGGCCAAGGCTGCACTTCTGAAAATAATTATTTTTTTTTGAATACACAATTTTGAGGGTCATTGCCCAGAGACTGCTGAAAACGTGCTCATTAGGAATCTAGGCTTATTTGTTTGGCCATGAGTTTCTATTTCACAGTGCAAGATAAAGCCTATTTGCTGCTATTGCCCATCACAATGTAATCAGCTTCTGTTATTATCATCAGTTTATTCATTCTTCTGTAGCATACTGTGCTGTGTTCAAGTTCAATCAGAAAAGATTTATTGTAGGAACAACCTGTTTGTTGTTTTCCTTGCTTCCTTCCCCCCCAGACAGCACGTATGTGGAGGTATGTAGGTGGGCTACACCATTTAAATGTTTTTCTAACCCTAAATTGATGTAGCTTCTGGAAAAGTCTTTAAACTGATGCTCAACTGTAGTGTCTAATTCTCATTTTGCAGGATAAGATTAATATCTAGCAGCTTCTGCCTCTTCACATTAACAGAAATTGTTTCAATGCAGGGTAAACAAAGTGAGAAAATGAGGGCACTGCTGCCTGCATTCGGGAAATGCTGCCAAAGGCAGCAGGCCAGCACCTAAGAGAATCTCAATTCTCCTGCAAGCAGCCATCCTGGGGAGAAGGCTAGCTGTAAGATAACCTGGCTGAGCTCACTACCATCTTAGTATAAGGGGAATTTTTATACAACTGTAAACCTTTTTTCCTATATTTACAGCTACCCAGGTGTTTTTTTCCTATTACCAGAGTACTTCAGGGGTTTGCTGATGCATTGGAAGCACCTTTCTGATAAGCCAACATAAATAAGCACAGCAATAAATCAATAAGTATTATGCTACTCCATGATGTGGAAGGGGATCATTTCATTATGCTGATAAAAGAAAAAAAGAAACAACAGTGCACATTATAATACTATATGAAGGTGAATTTCTATGTACAGAGAATCTGATGTCTATTATATCTCAATAGGAGAGAAAATGACAAGATATGCTACTCACCAAAAGCAATCAGTGTCTCATGACAACTGTCAGGATAGGCTTATTAGAGAGGGCTGCTTTAGAAGACAATATGCCTTATGAGAAAATGGAGGCATTATTAAAACATAACACACACGCCGAGCGATGCATGTATTACACAGTGACAAGCTAATGCTTCCCAGGAAAATAGATTGGTTTAAATGCAGCTGTAATTATTTCATTGCCTTGTCTGAGGGTGCAAAGCTCTAGCCAAGGATGCATCTCCTTCCCTATCACTTTAAATAGCAGCTTTTCTCCTATCCAGTTGGTAGCTCCTATTTAATACTTCATTGCCATCAGGAAAAAAACCCTAATCGCATTAATAAAAAAATAATTGCATTAAGTAACATGTTTTGTTTTTAAACTTCTATAGCAAAATGAAAATTGCACTTGAGAAGTTGGACCAACGTGTTAACAGTCCTACTTTTTGTTATTTGGTAGACTTGTTCAATAATATTGGCTTCTTCCTTTAATTAAACACATTTTATACTTTTATTGCCATTGCATAATGTCCAAAAGTCACAACAGGGAATACATTATTGAGCCATTACACACTTCCTATATGATGGAAAGCACTTAGTTTCACCTCAAACATCACAATGCTCTAGAGAAGGAGAATATTATGGTGATTATTAATATTAATAATCATTTAGTATTGTGCTTTTACATTGACAGTTCCCAGTGACTCCCACCAGCTCTGGATCCAGCTCGCCATACTCTGCAAACCACCCTCTACTGGCAGCTTGTCCCCCCCATAGAACTCCTCTGCATGAGGAGCATGGAGAGGAGTGTCTGGTGCCCTGCGCTGCCAAAGCAGCTTCCGTCCAGTGACAGGGACAGAAGCTACATCAGGCCTCAGCTTAGTTCCTTATTCTTGAGTAAATGAAGTATTAGGGGGAAATACGGTGCCATAAGCTTTGCACCCGATTAGACCAAAGTGAACACTGAAATTCAAAAATAAACATAACTCAAACCATTTTTGCAGCACCATGGAATAGACGGGGTTTCTGGTGCTGAGGAAGCTATTCCAAACTAACACAATGGCACCAAAGACAGTAGAAATTAAAAAAGGATAGGGAACATTATCCAGATATTAAGATACATAAGTCCCAAGGGCACAAACCCCACCCAGCCTCCCTAAGTCACAAAGATCCTCCAGTGTTTCCATGTCAGCTTCAAGGTGCAAACCAGCCTTACAAGCCAGTGCCATTGGCTTGCAAGAGCCCATCTCACCTCAGTACTGTATCTCTATTGTCATTCTCGGAAACAGAGTGCTACCAAGGCCTCCCCTTCTCTATTGCTTCTTTCTCACCAAAGTCTCGACACTATCACACTATCAACATTTCTCTCTGAGACAGTCTCTACATTTGGGATGGTTAACCAAAACATTCTTACCGAATCTTGGAGGTTCTTTTTCTTTCCTGTTCCCCCCCGCCCAAATACTGTATTTCTTTTGGCTGTAGCACGTATAAGTTCTCTTCAAATTGTCCATTAACACTACTCATTTCACACTTTCCCAGATCTGCCACTGTCTTCTAAATGAAGGACCCACTTCCCATCACATCCCCCTCTATTGCTGCCCATAAATAGCAGAGATGTTTGGACAGGCACAAGAAAGCTGCGTTTTCCTCAGTCACATCATTAGCATATGGGCTGACTGGCAGACATGACAGAAGTAAAAGGAAGGGAAATCATTTCAGATTGTTAGGACTTGGTTTTAGATAAAAAGAGAACCTCTGAAAATGTCTACATCAATTATAATTTCATCTCCTTTGTGATGATTTAAAATTCCATCCAATTGTGGTAGATTTTGCAATATACCTCAAAAAACTGCCTATGTGCAAAATTTCCCCTATTTATGTTCCCTTGTTCTAAATGCTGCCGCTCTATTGATTACTATAATTCAGCTCTAATTGCACTTTTACAAACCAAAATGAATAGATTACAGTTGAGCTAGGAGGAAGCCAAACATCAATTATTAATGTAACAGAGCCGGCCTTTACCACGTCTGTATTATTTACCTTGGGGAGTCAGGAACCTGCTGAATAATATTTATTCTCATAAATTAACCACTTCAAAATATTTGTCGCCATTAAGAAAAACAACCAAACTAATAAAATATACTTTCAGTAAATGCAAACAAGCCCTCAGCATCTGTAATGATACATGAAAACCCAACACTCTTTCTCAGAAGGAGGCAGCCTTGATTATTTCAGAAAGCAGCCTTTATGTTCTTCACCAAGAATAAACACAGCCGGTTGATCTCCAGATTAGCTTGCAGCAGCAGAGGGATTTTGGTTACTGTTTCAGTCGTTACTATTGCTAGGCTATTTTAGCCTCGACGGGGATCCAAAGAGGGGACTGATTCAGTAAGGAAAAAAAAGCCAGTTGTAAAGCTGCTATTTTCTCGGTGCATTTTTTAATATTTGCAAAGCAATTACACCAAGTCCTGTTTCTCCAGCTCCAGTTTGGCCAGCACAGTGGCCTTAACCCCCTCTCCATCCCTCCCCCTATTGCCAGCTTTCTCATTGGTCCCACTTCTCGCCTGTGCATCTTCTGCTTCTTTGCTCCAGAAATCTGCAATTCCATTACCAGCAGTTCATACTGACAGGTTATAGTCTAACCTTATAGCCAATGATTTGGCTATGTCGAGATTTTCTTTTATTTATTTTTTTTTTAAATATATGTATTACTAAGCAAGGAAAAATGCATATTTTTTTCTGACATTTGTCTCTTTCCTTTGGATACTTTACCTGCCCAAAGAACAGAGCCAATCCATTTTCTGCCACTAGTTTGGTCACCTGCAAAACGATCTGGCTCAGTTCAGAGCCTGACTAGGCAAAGCACAGGGGCTGGCAATTTGCAACTACACATGCAGACCCACGGAGAATTTAACTTCAGGAATGAATTTCAGAATTACCCATGTGCAGGTGGCATCAGACACAATCCCCCTTCAGTGTTCAACCACTACTCTGAAGATAGTTCACCTGCTGCGTAGATTCTATAGCTGTTCTATAGGCAGAGGTGAGTCTCCTCCAGTGGATAAATAGTATTCTTACAAGCTATTATTCCTCAAATAAAAACATTCACCAAAGCTAATGCTGTAAGGCTCCACTGTATCATAATCAAGAACTCATTATACAATAATAAATTAGTTAGCCATTTGCAGCTAGGGCTGGAGGCAGTCATCATTTTTCTAGAAGCATGCGTATCACCATCTGCAACATCCACTTGGTATTTCAGCCCTGAATGAGATAAAACGTTTAACACATTGGCTTCCAAAAGTTAGTAGATTTGTAACAGAACCATAAACCACGAATTCTGTTGCGCTGCTGAAAGTACAACCCTAGCTTTTGTCGCTATGGTACAGGGTGTCATCGAAAAGCCTGGAGGGAATCCAATGAAATTTGTGCAAAACGTTCAACTGCAAGAGTGTTAACCCACCTCTCTTCTCTGTCTGATTAGAGGAAATTCACCATTTCATCTTTTATCCTCCAATAGTTATATTTTTATTTCAATTCTTTGGAAATAATACTGGTGCAGTTGTAGTCTAGTAACTGTACCTGTGATAAAAACTTACACCTAGATCATACCTAAGAAAGAAAAAAGATGCTTTTCCTCCTTTGATTTAGCCAGGAACTGATTACGAAACCCTCTGAGCAACACAATCCTTGGATATAAGGAATCTCATCACAGAGGAGCGAGTAAGACTGATAGCTCTGACTCAATTAGATCCCTCTTCCCTGACATGCTGTCCTGTGGAGATTTCCCCTTTGAGCCTTCCAGTTCTCCCCTCCAATGTATTGTCTGCCTGGGGCCCACAGCACCCCTACCCTCCACATCTCTAAATGTGTTACAGGTAGATTCCCAGAGCTGAAGTTAAAGCTTTCCAGAACATAATCTCTACTGCACAGATAAAACTGAGCTGCTTGTTCCTGGGGGTGTAATTTTGGACCTGTCTGTGCTAAAGCCCAAGAGAACCTAACCAGTGAGCAGCATCAGCAACTGTTCTCTCCTCCATACATACGCCTTAAACTTGGGTCATCTGCAAATGTTATCACTGGCAATTTTATATTTACTTCACCATTATTTGTAATAATACTGAATAAGATTAATTTTTATACTAATTCACTGAAACAACCACTTATTGATTCCTCATTAGCAAATATTTGTCATGATCTAAGCATCTGGCACTTCTTAAAGCACTTATACCTGTTTTAACAATGTTGCACCATGCTAGTTTTCCCTAAGAAATCAAAGCTTAAGCTTTGATGTACACAGAGTGTATGTCAACCAACCTCTTCAGAAGTGTTTGAATTTACTAACCAATTGCACAGATATTTTTTTGTGCTAGAGATCTGAAACATGTTACAATCCTACAATTTAATGAATATCAGTAATAAATAAATTAAAAAAAAAAAATCAGTAATAAAAATAAGGTCTTCTAAAGAACAGGGATGAGCTCTACACCTTCAACCACCAACGAAATCACATAAGGGATCAAACTTAAGACAAAAATTTCATAGGAAGGGAGGTTGCACTGGCTTGATTGTACACCAGATCACCTGATCAACTGGAATATTGTACAGTACTAAGTCAGTAACTATCAGGTGTACATTTAAATAACTATACAGGCACTTTGCACATAAAGAATTAAATCAAGTTTGAGATCTACTTTAAAAACACAATGAAAAAAAAAAATCTATAAAAATGGTCTATAAAAAGCACCAACAATTAAGATCAGTCAACCAGAAGTTCTCTCTGCCAGATCCATATGTTCCTGTGTTCTCTTTCTTGCTACACCCCCTCACATGAAATATCATGAACTTGATCTGGACATAAGCTTCCAATGCATTTTTCTATTAATTTCCCTCACCCCCCCCCCCCCCCCCTCCCCCCCCCCACCACCCTTTTAACTCAACCACCTTTCCTTTCTCTTTCTATTCCTTTTCTCTCACACACAATTTTATCATTCTTTAACTTT
>JANHGN010018651.1:31390-42147 GCA_024605025.1 Megaceryle maxima | reverse complement strand
TTCAGTGGTGGGAAACATTTAAACACCCCCCCCCGTCTCTCCCACAGGCTTGAGTTATTCAACAAATATATCTCTCTTTAGTGAAAACTTTCCTTGTCCTTCAAGAAATGGAGATGAAATTCACTCAGATAAGAGACAACAAAGAAGAAATACTTTAGTCTTGCCCTCAAGAGACAAAAGAACAGTGGAACACCCACAATTTTACTTATTTAAACAGACAACCAACCCCAATAGAAAACCCTAAGGCATATGTCTGTTTAGGTGATACATTAGAGAGCCTTTAAGGACACCCGTGAATATTTAATTTTTCATATGATGCAAACCACTTTCATTGCAATATACAAATAGCAGCCTGCTAGATCTTGAACTGACATACCATTATTAATAGCAAATTCCTGCTCCCAAATGAAGTCCTCCCATGAACATTTATCTATATTCATAAGGAATGTCTCAACTCCAAAAAGAACTTAGGAACTTTCATGACAACTTCAAACAATTTGATAGGTTTGTATTTCCCTCAAGTAAACAGCTTCACATTAGCATATGCATGGAATTATCTATCCTTTAACTTTGCCAGACACTGACCACTTTGTTGCATTTTTAATAGCTTACCCATGAGTTTTTTCATTAAACATTTTTGATCTAGTGTTAGCTTTGATGTCAGCTTGAGAAAGAAATTTGCCTGTTTGCATATCAGTGAGCTAAAAGTTACCTAGAAACACTTTATAGCAGCCTGAATTAGAAAAAAGGCCTTACACAGCTAGACTTACCTCTCTCTTATAACACAGGTATCTCAGAAAAACACATTAAGTACCCTGAAGGATGCAAAGAATTTGAACTGCATGTAGCATCATCCTCATTCTTTCTTACGGTAGTAGTAATTTCACAGAAAACAGTACTTCAGCACGTGTTTTAGCTAAATCCCAGAGGAACTTAAATTACAGGTATAAATATGGATTTACATATAAGAGAGGACAGAGATGGAGAGATGGACAAATTTTTTCAAGCGGAGATGATCTCAAATATGGTAACTACTAAGAGATTCTGCTCTTTAAGTTCCCTATTAAGAGTGTATACTGAAACTCCTCCTAAAGAAGGGAAAGTACAGAAGTTTAAAAGAACCTTCCCTCCCAATGTGTTTATCTTCTATTTTGATCATAGTTGACTAACCTAGAAAACAACAAATAAACTTTTATGTATATATCATAGTATCAATAGCATGGATTGAAGACAAGGCTACTCTGGACATCTTTCATCTAACTTAATGCACACACTCAGATTTTTAACCAAGTCTGTTATTTTTACATCCTTGGGAAAACATCTCTTATTCTGTACTTCCATCAGATTTAAAAGTGATTCCTACTGCTAAAGGTGTATGTTCTTACATAACACACTTTGAGCTACATTGCTTCAAGTGTCAGTCTAAGAAGTTAATGAAAGAGACTCTTTTCCACAACAAGAAATCCCAACTAGCAGACTTAAGGAAACAGATGCCTCAGAAGATCGAAATAATTAGATAATCCACCCTAATATAGGATGGGCTTTATGTGCATTTGTTGTTACACCTGCTGTAATAGATGTAACCCCAGAGCTCTCTTGGATTAACTCAATTATTCATAATCATCTGATTATCAGTCTACTGGTGTCTGAAATGAATTTGAGAGTAAGATAAAGCATCAAGGAACTTGCTACCTCAGTGGACTGAAATTGCTCACAACTGCTTCAATTCCTGATTTACACAGGGCACATGGGAGTTGCCATGCAAGTCAAGCTAATGGTCCCTATCATCTTTTTTGTACTGTGTCCTGGAAAGGAACAAAACACTCTACAGTAGGAAATGGTGGGTAATAATTTAGAGAGGCAGGTGTACTTTCCATCCCACCCTCCAATTGAGACGCTTCTTCCAATTCAGTGTGAGAGTTTACAGCCCTTCCAGAAGAAAGTCTAGAGTTGCATTCTGTCAGTAACTGTTACATCTTTGGCTAAGAGCCAATTGCAGTTTGTCTTGAAGTTTCTCACACTTGCCAGTTTCCCCTTCTGCTCAATGTTCCTTCATTAGTTTCAGTACTGGTTTAGAAGTTAATCTTTCAGATCAGACAGTTGCTTACTGTTAATTTTTGTTGGTTATTTAGCTGTTCCGATACTTTAAAAATGCTCTTAAACGAAGTAAAATGAAGGTGAAAACCTGATAGAGATGTTTTGGGTTTTTTTAGTTAGCTCTATGAGTGTACCTGGAGAGACTCAGGGTGTGTTCGGCTCTCATAGCTGTCACCAGGCTATTTCAGCTTGATCTTGTCAAACTGTTGCACTCCAATATGTACTGATAGTAGGAAGAATAAAACAGCTAAAAGCTGAAGTCTTCTACAGTGATCTTAATTAAGAGTCTGTCACCATCTGAATTATTATTACTGTTACTTTAGGAATTACAGTGGAGCATAAATTACTATAATAAAGAAGCCTGGCAATTGTGATCTTAGCCAAAGCGCTTGAAACAGGTTTAGCTTGCACTATGCCTTTTGGGCAACTGAGGAAAAAGAAATCCAGAGATTGCTTCCACATGGAGAAGAAGCTGTGACAATGCCAAATACTTTCATAATTAACTGCTGTTAAGCTGTAGAGGCAATAGATGCCCTGTCCCTGCCACTGAAGCCCCTGGCCTTCCCCATGGCACTCTCACACTTCCTCGCCCAAGTGTTCCCTTCCTGGAGTCCATGCACCCCACACTTGCTCTATCACTGTGTCTCCAGCTCACCCAACTCCCCTCTCTTTGCACTCGCTCTTACAAACGCACCTCAGCAGAATGGAATCCAGAGAAATCCTCACATGTTGTACGCAAAACACAAACACCTTTGTTTGAAACGTGAGGTGCCTGTGTTTAGGCTGGAAGTGGTGCATGTATAGCTAGTTGATGTTATAAATGAGAATATTTATCAACTGTTTTAAGGGGAAAAGCCAGGTGTTCTCAACCCATAAATATACTTTATCAAATCATGAGAAAAATCAGATGAAAGTCTCCAACCAAATATTTCAACACACATGGTACCCCAGGAGAGATGTTGAGTATGAGGGGGTCCCCCCTCCTGATAATGCCTGTGGACAGTGACAAGTGCCTGCTTTGCTGGCTGTGGCAGATCCTCCTGACAGCCATGTCACAGCACTGCTTTTACCCAGACACTCTGCCATGGAGACAGGAGTAGAAGGAAGCCGTTATTCCTACAGAGTACATGGGGTACAGTGCAAATAACCTGTGCAATGCTGTGACTTCAGCGAATGGGCTGGACTCACACCACGTGGAGCAGTGAAACACCACCTGCTTCCAGCCTGTGATGAACCTGGAAAGCCATATTCCAATACCACCATCTCACCAACCTCCAGTACACTTGAAGGATAGGGTTTTCTTCTCCCATTCCTTATAGCTTTTACGGAAATATAAGGAATGAAACTAGCAGGAACTGGGTCACAGTTGTACCTCATAACTACTTGTGTGACTTGTTGATAACAGCGGCAGCCCCACACTCCACCCAGTGCAACACTCTGGAGAAGAGAAGCAATGCAACAAGCAGAGCAGGACCGTGATGCTCAAGCTCCCCCTGCCTGCATCTGCTAGTGTGTGGCAGCTATCGCTTCGCTGAACAGCCAGAAAAACGATTCACATGAAAACTCAACGAGGGATTGGTTTCTTACTTGATTCAGATTTTCCTTATATGTCTGGGCTGAGATTCATCTCCTTTGCACCAGAAAACTCAGTTATTTAATTTACAAAAACATGTGCCTTGGCAAATAAAAAGCAGATGCCACCAATTTTTCAGCAGACAGAAGCAGTTTTTTACTGTACCCCAAAGGCCAACCAGAACTACAACAGAGAGCAACTGAGCATAATATATAATTCAAATGCTAAATAAGAGAGAAATAAACTTGGCAGCAAGTTAGAGTTGAGTGACTGACAAAAATGGGGAAGATTAAATAGTTTTAAGGAAAATTTAAGATTTAAATCTTTTTCATATTTAGAGCTTTGCTATCGTTTTGCTAAGCTGTACTTAATTACACATCTTTTCTACTTGTGCATAGGAATTTTAAAACCCATGTTGAATAAGTCCTTAAAAACTGCAGTTCAAGGTACAGCATTTAGTTCTAGATTGTAAGCAACACAGCCTTCAGAAAACACAAAGCTCGCAGGTGCAAAAATATCCCTGCCTTAGGATAGGGCAAGAGATTCACTTCCACATGCAAAAATAAAATAACTTACATCATTTGTTTCAAATTGCTATAACACATCAGGATGTGGAAAACAGAGAGGACTAATTGCTTTATCAAGTAAGTCTAAAAGCGTGGAATGTTACTGTGTTTTTCACCAAGAAAAAAAATCGTATTATTATTTATATATGTTACCCAGCTTCACCTTAGATCTTTTATTGTTTGAAAAGCAATCTGTTAAGATGCCCAGGGTCCACCCTGAATTACTTGTGTTTCATTCCCAAACCAGCATTAAGTGTTAGTTGGAAAGCATATATAATTATGTTTGTACAGCTGACATCATTTTTCTGCAGTGTAGGTCTGCACAGTTCATACAAACCACCCCACTGCCATCAGCTCACAGGTCTCTCTCCAAAATGTGTTTGGCAAGAAAAACAACGCATGTTTGGGAAAAACAGAGCAAATCTTCACCTTTCACAGCTGGGTCTTGTCCAGTGGATCTGATTAACTGGTTTGGCAGCCACTCTACCAAAAAGCCACACGCACAGCATAATGCAGTGCCGCTCTACAACTTTATCTTAATGTAAATCATGAGATTTTTTTTACAGATACTCAGAAAATGATAGATACTCTCTGTCTCCAACTCAGAATCTCTTTCAAATGAGCATTAGAATAATGGCTGTTGTCTCTTCCACAAACAGGCACTGCTAAGCCCCCAAGCATGAGAGTGATATTCACCCTGAGGCCAAGGAACATCACTGAGACTCTCACACATAAAACGATGCCTTGTGCTTCCATTAAGCATTTTTCCAAGCATTACCTCAGAACGCAGCTCGAGCTGTATATCACAACAGCTGTATATCACTGCTTAATGCTATTCTTTCAAAATCTGTCTCAAGCCACTTTATAAGAGTGGGCAAATTTTCTGGGTTGCTTTTGTGCTTCACACAAGGGACAGCTATATTTGAACCGTGATTGAAATGGGTCCTTTTTTGTATGCTGTGTACAAAGCAATATGGATTCTTGAGTAAATAATTTTTTCATAGTCTTACATTTAAAATGCAATGAAAATCATTCCAAGGAGCAGCATTCCTGCTTGGGTCTATATGGCCTGGTTTACCACTTTTACAGAAGTATTTTTCTAAAAAAGAAAAACCCAGAGTAGGAATTCATTCTTTAAACTGCCATGTTCCCAGGGTTTTTTATCCAACTCCAAAGACCTTGAAATATAAATAGCACCAGAGTAGTCCATGCACTGCAACATGCACTAACTCTTTCTGCAGGCATAAAGAAAAGTTACTCACTTATGACAGGTTTATCCATTTGATCATTACCTGAAAATATTCAGAACATGCATCCCCGGGAGACAATGCCTCTTGCTAGCGCTGAGGGCTGTCATTTTCTATGCAACTCATGTCTTTAATGAATCAAGATTATCCACCAATCTAAGTCTGAAAGGGGAACCATAGTAAAAATCCTAGACTTTAAATTTTCTCATTATAAGAAAGTCAGCAATTTTGTTCTGGACCCACAATCCCCCCAAAACTATAAGGCATTCACAGTAAGTCCCCTCGTACAGCATTCACTGCTACAAACCTGTTACATACTTCATTCATAGAATCATAGAATGGCAGGGGTTGGAAGGGACCTCTGGAGATCATAGAGTCCAACCCCCCTGCCAGAGCAGGATCACCACACAGGAACAGAGCCAGGCAGGTCTCCCAAGAGACTCCACAGCCTCTCTGGGCAGCCTGTTCCAGGCTCTGTCACCCTCATAAGAAAAGTTTCTCCTCATGTTGAGGTGGAACTCAGTGTGTGTTCCAGTTTGTGACCACTGACACTTGTTTTATCCCAGGGCACCACTGAGAAGAGCCTGGCCCCTTCTACTTGACACCCACCCTGCAGATATTTGCAAACATTGATAAGATCCCCTCTCAGGCTTCTCTTCTCCAGGCTAAACAGCCCCAGGGCTCTCAGCCTTTCCTCATACAAGAGATGTTCCAGTCCCTTCATCATCGTCATAGCCTCCACTGGACTCTCTCTAGAATTTCTTTGTTCATGTTGAACTGGGGAGACCAGAACAGAACACAATATTCCATTCTTTTAGTTCCAGTGTTTTTGAAACTCCAAGTCCTGTCATATAGGACATATGTACAACTTGCGTTAAGTATAAATTTGTCTAAGCCAGGGCTGGATGTGGCCACAATATGAACAATGAGCGGCCACATGGGCTTTCTCTATCCCATTCCAGTAGCACACTCCCTGTAGGACTCACAGTGGCTGCATTTGTTGGTCCCTGGGACTTCCCCAGAAATCCTGATTTATACATTCCTCGCTTCACATCACAGAAAAGCAGCATCACAAGAAAGGTAACACATCTGAAAAGTACACAAATCCTCTGTACAGGCAAAGCTGGACCAACAGGACAACGCACATTAAGGAGTAGCAATACCAGGCTAAATCCTGCCTTCCAATACAGAAGCTAGGAATGCCCAGTTGCCACAACATTAGACCTATTTGATCTCTAAGGAAGGAAAGAACAGATTCTGCACTTGGCCCTGTGTTTAGCAGCATTTCTGTCCCAGGCCCGGCAGGTATTCCTGACAGATTCAGCACTGACTAGCTAAGATGGTCTCATGCTAAGTAGCAGAAGGGCCTTATTGTTGTGCTGTACCTCTAGACTAATCTCATCAGATTCTTTACCAGGATCAGGTTGCATGTATAAAAAACCCCAAAACCAAAACCAACAGCTTAGCCTGAGTTTAGCAATCTATTTCATCCATTGTCCCATTTGCACCTCCTACCAAATCTCATTGTTACAGCAACTGCACCACCTATGAATCCCTGTCAGTCCAGTTACCAAGCACCACAGTATTGACCTCTCTTCTGCACCCTGGCACAGGAAGGATGTTAGGATCTTGCCAGGGCTCAGTACAGCCCTCCAGCCTCAGCAATTCTGCATCCCTTTGGAGCACTAGCACAGCCTTGTCATTTTTCCAGAAGTCACCACCTTCTACTTGTGGGGTCACATGACAACCAGAGTAATTGGAATGGGCTTTTTCATCTGTGACTAGCTCAGCTCTCTCATTCATTACTTGCCTTGATTAAACATTTTGGGAGGTAAGGGATGGGTCTGCTCAGAGTCACTGGTTTTAGAATCCCTCTAGAAATCTGCTGAGATCTGATGGCACATCTGTGCCTTCTACCATCAGCTCTTCTTCTTCATGTAGAATCACAAACTAGAATATATATCTGCATGACTACCTATAGGTTTCATAAAAATATCCATGGGCTACTTGCATTTGGGAGTTTACTTTTCTTCCCCTGCCCTGTCTACTCTCCAATCCCTCTAGCCACCCCCTAGTAAGCTAGCAACTCCTTTAGAGACAAAGGGTTAGCTCTGGCAATCACGTCTCTAACAACACTTCACAACACTGTATAAATGCTTGGAAAAATATGGAAGAAGTGTTTACAGTAGCTGCATATCATAAGAGAGATTTATAGGCCTGTTAAAAATTATTAGGCTTTACTTCTTCGGTGACAAAGCTGCTTTCATAAACTGCTCTTGATAGCTTCATATCCAGAGTCTGCAGGATGTTTATTTTTGCATTTTTGAACTGTCATATTTCCTTCACCATTATTTTTTCTTTGCTTTGTTGTTTAAAACAGCAATTCCCTAACACTTCTGACCTAGCAATTCAGTTAAAAACATATGTTACCCTGGAAACACTTTCAAATGGACAGAATGTCTGCAGGGACTGTTGTAATACTGTAAAGTGTCCCCAATTGCCTGAAAAACTAAAATATACCTGTCACAGATCCAGGTATACAATTGGGCATTGATCATTGATTCCAGTTTCAATTGCTAATAGTTTGATTGGACTCAGGGACCTTACTCACAATGGGAAATTCTTTACCCCTGAATGTGGCAAGCAGGCAGACAGGACAATGAAAACATCATTGTCATATTGGCTCTAATACCAGCTCTCACTCTTCTGCCTTCTGATCCACCAAGAAACAGAAAGGTTAGTACTGTCCTTTCATATCCAAGATGACCACGATTCCTTCCTTTAGCATCCACATTTCAATTCCCAGTGGCTATAAGGAGAAGTCTGAGGTCTCTCCACTTAGTACAGGATCATGATCTTAGATTTTGCTGCAGTTGATTAAACTGATAAAACCATTTGCAAACATACTTTGTATTAGAATTCAACAACAGAGAATCACAGCTGCTCTAATACATGAGCCATAGATGACTCAGCTAAACAAAGAGTCAAATTAGGGAGCAGTTTCATAATTTCATGTTAATCAGCTCAAACTAAAAAGAGAAAAAAATATCATAATTTTCAAAATTTTGAGCAGAAGTGATAGACTGAAGTCACCCTAGTCCCCAAGTTTCATTTTGATTTGCCTAGGAAAAAATTGCATCCAAACTCGCTCAGCATAGAAAGACCTTTTTCTATTAACAAAGGCAGTCATTTGTGTGATACAGACATTTTGAACAACAAAAAAAAAATAGCATTAAAAAAAAAAAAATCTAGCTAGAATCTGTTACTTGCTTCCATAGATGATAACAAATCATAACACAGTTGCCAAAAGAAAGATTGTTTCTTTTTCTAAGGAGGACATCAAAGCTCTGTATTTGCTGTCAAGGCATTTGCAAAAGATCACATTCCCTGAGTCTTCAGTGCTGGACTGGTGCTCTAGGTTACAGACAGCAGTTACAGTCAAAGCATGTTAATGAATTAAACATAGGCTGTACAGAAGCAGTCATCATAATTTACATGATAAAATGGTCAGGTAAAATCTCAAATGGTAAATAATGATGAGAAAAAATGATTTATTCAGGTCAATCCTAGTTAAACCATATACATTTTTCAATATATCCTGGTGGTCTTTTTTACAGAAAAGATGAATGTGACCTGAATAGAAGACTGATTTCAAACCAAACTGAACCCATTCACAAGAGATTCCAAGCCAGTAGGCAAGAGACAAAACGATTTGAAGTTTTCCTTCAGTCTTTCATCTCTGCAATATATGGCCCCCACTGTGCAATCTAACCCGCTAAGACTATTTGGCAACACCAGCAAATCATCACTGACCAAGTAATTAAAATTCAGCACTACTCCAGCATTATCTGTTGTTTGCTATTGGCTAAAACAGGAAAGATGCTGCAAAAAGAATTGCTGCAATACTCCAAAGCAGTGGAGTTTGTAAGCAGAATGACAATGACTTTCAAGATACTTTGCTATTAAACAACTGACTGGGACCAATTTCTTCATCTTTAAGAAGCTGAATGCCACCTGAAACTGAATGAAGGGGGGCATCGTTCTTTACTGCAACAGCTATTTTTTTTCCCCATGCTAAGCCACCAGAAGAAAAGTATCAGCCTGAAATTATCTAATTTGTACCCAGCTTCATGAGAAGTTCTGTTTTTCCTCTAAATGCAAAGGAAAATAAACATCCCTAGAAAGGTTCTCTGGTGTGCAGGGAGCAAGAGAACAAACTCTTTTTCCCCCTAAGTAACTACCTTGGAATGTTTTAGCATCAATGAAGAAAGTGGGATGACACATTTGAATAATGGTTTTTATGGGGATAAACAGTATGCAGTCAGGTCTGGAGCACACAGGCTGCATATAATGAATCCCAGTAAGTACAGTATGGAGACAGACTTTTTCACACGCATGTCTGCAATATATAAACCCACATGTACATTTCTTTTAAATAAATTCTTATTATTATTTTAAGCCCTGTAGACAAAGTGTGGAAGACATTCTGCGCTGCGTGCCAGAAGTACACTGCGTACAATGAGGTCACAGTTGTGAAACATTGAGAGCTATGCTGCTAGGGCCAAAATACAGTAAAAGTCAGTCAACAAAAGAAAGCAACACCAAAATCAGAACCATTTGCAATGGGATTTTGAGACTTGCAAAAAGTCTTCCCAGAACATTGCGTGGAATTTTACAGAAGGTGGAAAATCATGTAGGGAGAACAAACTACCTTAATGTTAGGAATCAATCACTAAGTTCTAAAGTAAGGACTCAGATTAGGTAAACAGAAGGCAAAGGATCACCCCATGCTACCATTGTTCAGACATGTGGCCATTAAGAACAGACACCATAGCAAACATTAGCAACTAATGCTTCGCAGCAGCTTCTGTTTCATTTTTCTCCCTCCCTAGAACACATACTCAGTTACAACCGCTTTTCTACACCCGTGAAGCAAGCTTTTTGGCTTTCAATATCAACTTTGAATCATACTTAGTGGCACAATTGCCGCCAGCTAACAGTCAAACAAAAAGGAACAACTTTTTTGATTTCAGTATTTTCACAAGCAAAAGCGGTGTCCTCACAGCATTAGATACCAGCAGTAGTGACCAAATGATCTTGAGCAGTAATTATCTGTGATCAAAGCTGAAGCAGATTGTCTTGGTTTGAGTGAAAACAGAACTAATTCTGTTTGGTGATTTTACTTTTCAGTTCAGTACTAACTAACAGAACTTTCTGAAGTTAGCAGCCTGTTTTCACAGACAGTGTCTGCTGCCAGCAGTGATAACACCCCAT
>JANHGN010018651.1:13283-30202 GCA_024605025.1 Megaceryle maxima | reverse complement strand
AAATTTTAAAATTGCAAATGAAGCATAGAAGTTGGCAAAATTCCTTAATTTAAAAAGAAAAAAAAAATCAGTCACCACTTTTTTAGAGTATTTTGGTATCAGAGAACTAGCATTTTCTGAAGGAAAAAAAAGGCAGCACATTTTCAGGATTTTTTTTTTAACTTTCTCCAACATTACAGAAAAGAATAACTCCAGCCTATAAAAGCAGGCCCAGAGAAAAACCACATCTCCCAGTGCAGGTTCCTATGCACAAACCAGCCATCACCACACAAACCTTTCACACAACCAACTGTATGTCCACCAGTATTTCTTTCAGAACAGATTCATGCTCTAACTAGAAGAAGCAGCACCCCTATGAAAATTATAATTAATTTTCATCAAGCTTTTTCTCATGTACTAGAAAGAGCACAGCAGTAAGTATCTTACATACCAAGATTAAATGTGGAATAGTGATGGTATGTTTTGTTTACGTGGAGCTTGTCTGTTACACCTTGCTGACTAGAAGCTTTAAACAATGATTCCAAAATTGAGTTTGAAGTTATGAAATTATCAAAGTCAGTTTTCATGGGTACATATGAGCCACAGATACATACTAGGAATGCATCACCCTGGGAGAACTCATATCATGCACCATGAATTAATTTTCTTGCTTACTAGAAACCTGGTTCAGCTCAACAGGCCAGATCACCATGCAACTGCTCTAACCCCCACTGCTTGAAAAAGGGGGAAAGTGGACCCCTCTGCCACTTTGGGCAGCACTGGCATCTTAAAACCATCATAAAACTATTAGCTGTAAATTATAATGAAAGAGAGGACAATGTTAAGGTTGGGGGAAAACAGGGAAGCAACACGGGCCACAGACTGCAGCAGCTGCTCCGTGCATAGAACAGCATTAGAGACTGATGGAAGTGGCAGGGGCACCCATTGTGCCACAGCGCCCATCCCCCTCACCCGCAGTTCCTTGGATATGCTCATGCCACTGTCCCTCTTTTCCCTGTCAGGCTCATGTCTGGCATCACTCACTCATAATTGTTCACTGAAAAAAGAAAAATTACACTTCTGCTGAACTGAAACCTTTCCAGAGCATTGTAACATTACTCATTGATTTATCTATTTAAAGTAATGTCAGGATTTTGTCATTAATATTTGATTGGTATTTTTAAACTCTTACAAGAATTCCACAGACCATAAAGAGGTGTTACAGTAAAGCACCACAGGCAGAACAGCATTATCCTAAACCACAGGGGATGCGGGTCGGCACTACCTTCTCCATCTTAAAGCTTTCACAAGGTGTCAAGACACCACTACATCATTGCCAGGACCTGACTTTTCAGCTCACATGGATTTTCAAATGAAATTACATTAAAAAAAACCAACCAAACAAAAAAAAAACAAACCAAAAAAACCCCCAAAAACAAACAAACAAAACAAAAAACCACACAAAGCTAAAAGTGGCCAAAGAAAACAAAAAACTAAAATTACAGACACTCATAGAATATAAAGTAATATTTGGTCCATACATCAAGGTGAATTCAAGATAGTATGCACTGAGGATTTACAAATTTTATCAGGACTTATCACAGTGAAAATCTTGCACATAAGAACGTACCATTATAAATTAAAAGCTCTGTCTCATTTCTTCAAATTTAAAGAAAAATAGATCTTGGGGTCCATTGGAAGGTATTCATAACCTCCCCAAAATTTAGCATTCTGAAAACATAACTCACAACAAGAGCAATTGTGATCCTACAATGAAGGATATCTGTGAAGAAATCTCAATGAGTTTAAGCAAGGCCTTATACACAGAATTAAAATGCATTGGTTCTTTAGAGTACAAAATAAATTAAAAATAAGTCAGGAGAATGACACAGCCCAGAAAGCTTATTAGCAGACTCATCACACTAATGACCTAGAGACAAATTCAAGCTGCCAGCATAACGGCTCAGAACTGGCAAATGAGCTCAGATACATTTGATGGGGAAGCATCTCCCATGGTTTGACATGACAGCTTGGACCACCATCCCCAAATGGTATATTTGATCGAGTACAAGGCATTAAAACTTTTAGCTATGGTATTAAATACATGTGTAAATATGCCAGGTTTTATTTACAGAACAGGAATAATTTTTTTATTAACTCAAGACAAAGGTGAGTAGTGCTATCTAGACTTGAAGTAGCCTAAGTCATCACAATGTGTGAAACATTATATAGTTTGTAACTTTGGAGGGCTGAAGTTTTCTACCCTAGGTGCCTGCCACAGTCTTTGCTTTCTAAAAAATTTCAGGTATGAGTTTTGGAAAACTTCTGAAGTGACTTTAGGAAAGAAATACATTATTTATCTATGGTAAAACCACAGATTTTGTTGTTGTTAAGATGTTCTAGTCCAGCATACCTGTGACCTTTAGCACAGAGACTTGAATTCTGGCTACAAGTGACATCCTGTGTTTTGGGCAGTTCCTTTGTCTCAGAAATTCTCCCAAATGTGGCCGAACTATAAGCTTCTAGGATTCCTCAGGTTTTACCTTCTCATGTATTCAAAATCCGTGAGAATCAGGAAGATTCACAATTACTGCTTTTTCTAAATCAATACTAGAACCTGAGCACTGATTTATGAAAAATGAATATAGAAACAAAAGATTATAAAAATTGAATTATCACCAGAGATTAGAGCAGGACTATGGGAATTTAAGATCAACTAATTGAGCCCCAAGTAGATCACTCTCTAAGTACTCCCGAAATACGCAACGGATCCTGCATCCTGAATAACGAACAAGGGTTGGCAGAAATACCAGAAACTCTTGCCAAATTTATAAATTCTTGTGTCTCACTGCAGTTAAAAAGCACATAGCTCCCAAATGACAAGCTGCATACCCTTGGGTGTGATAAAATTTCCCATAAAACAGAAAAGTAGCCGTGGTAATTTGAATAATTCCTCCCTCTCTTCCCCCAGATGTTCAAGGTGTGTGCAATATCAGTGGGAACTTTCACACACATCCTAGAGTGGAACTGAGTTTTAAGCTATGTAAAAACACCACTTTACTCTCTATTATCATAAAACCTGAGTTTGATACTATATCGACAGTATAAATAAAAATAAACTCCTTTGAAGTCAGTGGAATCAAAGCTCTAAATGCAAAGAGCAGAATTAGGTCCTCCACTCTAGGCTCTCTACCATGTGGGCAGAAGTGAAGAACTGACAGAATGGTATAGATTTAAAAGAATAAAATAAAATGTATGCATTACAGCCGTATGCATAGAAAAATTGTATGCATTAAAACAAAACAAAAAATAAAACCCAAAAACCAACAAACACATACACACCCCACAAACTATACCACCAAGACAGCTATAAGAACTATATTGCCAAGAAAAGCATGTTAAGAAATTCATAAAAGGCTTTTCTGTAAAAACCTATTCTTCAGAGAAAGGAGGGAAGAAAAGACAGATTCATCTATAGTGCTGTGTTTCTTCGTGGCCACAAAAATGCAAAATGAAGCAGGAGACACACTGTAGTCCTATGAAAGGCAGTATCTGCCAGAAAAGCTGTTCCCTGGCAGAAGAGCAGTGGAAATTTCTTTTGACAATTCTGATCAAGAAGTGCTCTAGTTAGCATTCAAGATGGCCATGATGATAGATTAGATGAATAATTTTGGTTCTTTGTCAGGACTTGGATAATATCTGCCTACATCTGCATCAGTACATTTTAATTACTGAGTAAAGGACAGATAGAACAGCGCAAAACTTTTCTACACATCCTTTACGCTCAGATAATGACAAGTTCATGTAAATTATGGCATATATTACAGAAGTAAACACTAGGCTTCTTTCCATTATCACTCACCATACACGTGTGGCATTCTGAAGAGCTATAGAGAGAAGGTTGTTAATGAAGATTCATCAAGTTAAAGAGTAAGCTACAGGATCTGAGATGACAAAGACCTAAGGACTGAAGTTTTCATTGTGCAACTTACAGTAGTTACACAGAACAAGCAGCAAAATTTAGATTCAGTCTACTTGTAGATAATTGATGGAGGCATTTAAGCAGTTCTCCTCTTGCAGCACACAGTTTGACTTTTGATCTTTTGCCCAATATTGTAGGTTTCTTCTAGTCTTGGAAGGTGGTTGTGTGGGCTGCAGTGTACGGTGAGAGATGGAGTAGGTATTATGTGTAATCTTTAGAAGTAAGACTCTTTTGTACTTTTCACGTGAAGAATTGGATCAGATTATTTAAATTTGATGCTCCTATATTCTAGATTTCTATGATTTGGGATCTCAACATCTTGACTTGTTCCTTTCTCTACAGCCTTACAGGTTTACCTCAGAGAAAGACTATTTCTAAGAATTCCAGATGATGTCCTCCATTTTAAATCATTTACCAGATTTGCTGCCACTAAATATCATTTCACTTTAGTGTATGCTTCTTAAGTACTCTAATATTGTGTATGCTCCTTGCTTTACTGCTTATGTAGGAAGAATCAAATTAATGATCAGCATATCTGATGTAACATCCCAGATGCTTGGTGCACAAATCTGAAAAGTAGCAGATGAAGCAAGGAAAACAAAACCAAAACCAAACGTATTCCTGAAACTGCTGCATTATGATATTATACCTGCTTTGCATTTGTGCAATAGGAAGCATTGCACATCTCCTAGTGTATAGTAATTGATAGAATAAACTACTGGACTGGAAAATTGCTATTGAAAACATATAATCAACCTTTAGAACTCTATAAACACAGAGAGATGTGAGATGCAATTGTACTTCCTCATGTCATGTATGATACTAGTCAGTTTATACTTCAGCCTCAGAAAACGGAGATGAACAAACTGCAGACGACTGCTCTTAGAGATGTTTGGTTAGAATTTCATCTTCCAACACACGTAACAAACTCTTTCTGGACTCCAAGTCTTTTGAAAGTATATAGACCATGCAATGACATGGGAACTGCACAGCCTCGTAATTCCCCATCACCTCAGAAATACTAAATATAGAGATTTAACATATATTCAATACAGACACAAAAAAAAAAAAAAAAAAAAAAAAAGTTTTGGCTTTTGATCAATCTGACTTGTGACACAATTTGATCTGTGTTGCTTCTACTTACTGATCAGTTGTGATACTGTATTGCATAAGAACTATCAAAGTACCGACCAGGTTGAGGTGCTGCTTCATTTTCCCTCATACACACACTCTGCCAGGGAATTCTTCTGCATCCAAGGTTAAATCAGAAAAAGCAATTTATTATTTGGCATAGATAGGAAAAAGAACTAATAACATACATAATTTACTGATCTGTATTGTCCCACAGTAACAGAGCTAAACACTTGCCACTGAAAGGCATTCATCTTTAATATACTCCCATTGGTAAAATCCATGAACGAACGATTTATTGTAATTTAATGTTTGAATACATTTGTGCAATGATTAAATCTACCTTTATCATTTTAGAAGATCATCAAGTTAAAATTCCTCTTTTCATGCCAAAGTTCTCAAATTGACTTGAGATACAGTTCATAGATGGGCTTCCAAACTGCCTCCTTCAGCAATCAAAATTGATTGAAAATATCGATCGAGGTATAGTGGTTTGCATTTTACTTTTCACTGGAGTCTCCCAATGTCCTCAACAGATACTGAACCTGACCCTAGCAGAGCAAATGGGCTTACCAAGGTCAGCACACTTACCCACTGCAACACCTTTGCCCTTTTCAAGCACTAATTGCTGCAGAAGGCAATGACTGAGCCAGCATTTTCAGAATATTGACTTACCTTCTTGAGATGTCTTAGTTTTTGGTCACACGCTATGGACTCACAAGGCAGACAAAGACAAAAAAGAACAACCAGACTATGTCACAGGAGTTTCATCTGACCCCCAAATCTGTAACAAACTATATCGTGCTTCAGATCCTTACAGTTCCTGCTATTTCAGAATACTAAACTTATCACCAGATCAATAGCTCTCAGCAGCATTTTACTACCACCTTATAGAGAAGCCGCTTTAAGGTAGCTGTTCATAGAGTATGTATTCCTGGTTCAAATCCTTATCTCTAGGCAGACACACTCAGAAGAGAAAATTCTGGTTTAACCTACATCCAACTCCTCTTAACTCCAAAGTGGTCCTCTGGAAAAGTATCACATTTGGTGACAAATTTGTGATGGGAATTAACTTTTGATGAATATTCTTGGCAAAAGTCTCTTCCGTTTGTGCTAATGCTATTTTACTGCTATCAAAACCTTGCATTATCTCAACCAACCACAACTTGCTGAGTTGAAAAGGCCTTTTTATCCAAAGATAGAGGTATGCTCAGTGTGACAGGTTTCTGGGTAAGTAGCGGTAGAATGGAAAGATCCTACAAAGATAAGTACTTTAAGATAGAGTTCATCTAGTAGCTCAGCACTAAAGGGTGTTCCCAACTTAGTGCATGGGTTAAAAAACTTGTTCACTGCCTTCTCAGCAAAACTCCTGACCAAGTACCTAGCCTCCTGATTTTTTTATAGCATAACTTTGAGGCTAGATGTCTACTGCTTCTTAAGTTCATCATCTCTGCTAAGCAGTTAGATTATAATTGCCTGGGCACAGTGCTGGACAATTGTAACAACTATGATGCTTGTTGGTGTGTATTTGCAGATTTTAACCTTCCTTTTATGTATGTATTTTAATATCTCTCCATGTTTGTTTAATCTATAGGTCCTTGAGACTATGCCACATACTGTGATGTGACTGGACCAGAGAGGATTTTGTTCAGCTTCTGCTCACATTTTCTTCCATATTCTACAGATTATAGCTTCAAAATTCATCATGCATATAAAAATAATGCCCATGTATGAAATCATTGGACTTAGGAAAAGTTGCATAATAAAATAAAAATGTTCTGGACTTTTGCTAATTTATTTAAGTGAAAGCTGTGAATTTTAATTATTTTTAAGAAAGACACGCATGTAAAGTGAATATGAAAAGAATACCACCATCTCTAAGTTTTGGATGAGGACATAAAAAATAAGAAACTTCCAGAAAGTCAGTTTACTGCTCTAATAGGCTTGATACAACTTTATCCTTACATTAATGCTACCTCTTAATGGGCGACTATAGCAGATGGGGGGGGGGGGAATTAAAAAAAAAAAAAAAAAAAAAAAAAAATCTGACCTTTTCTACTACCAAGGTGATTACAGGGGCTAACATACTCTCCATCTCTCAGATGGTCCACAAGCAAGATGAAAATGTGAACATGACATTGCTGCATCACCCCATGGTTGTCAGAGGAGCACCCTGAAAGAAGCTTCTTAAGTTCCTACCAATATATTAAGGGCCATTATCCTGACAGCTTATGCCTAGGTCCATAAAAGCATCTCTGTGCATTTACTGCTTCTCAGACACGAGTGCCACTACTGGCTGCTCACTTGCCAGACATGCTTGCAAACTGCAAGGAAGCATCACTGAAGCAGTTTACAGATAGCAGAGCTTTATAGTAAAATTTGATGATGTTATGCATTAAAAAAAAAACCAAAAAAAACCAAAAAACTGTGTTTGCCATTATGCATGAGCAACATACTAAGACCAGGAAAGTCCCCTCCACTGAATTAAGCTCATATAGAGGTGAATGAACAAATGAGACTTGGTACAGAAATGCATCATCCTCTCATGTTATCAACTGAGCTTCATAATATTATTGCATCATGAGTCATGATTACCTTCTTTTATTCCTAGGATGTAACTAGTTCATTCAGCAGTAATTCATCTCACAAGTTTACCATAAAGCTAGGTTTGAACATACTTTTGATAGACAAATAGTTACATGAATTTATTTTCCTTAAAGCAGACAGCAATATTTCATATCCTATCTCCTCTGCCACAGCTTGTGTTAGCAGTGTCAGCAGCTATACTGACAGGCATGACAGGACACTAAGTCTATGTCTAGTTCATAATGACTGTAGATTGTTTCAAGTAATTTGTAGAATGATACATGAATGAAGTATGTCATGTTTCACTGGTGATCAGCTTCTTGCATACATACATAATTTTAAGTGAACCATATATTTTAGTTAGAAGTGGTTAGGAAGGACTAACAAGAATTACAAGTCCGCACACATAAGACCACCTTGGTCATCCTAAATTAAGGGCTCTATTTAGTACATGTGTAACATCAAACAATTTTTAAGTACTTATTTTAAGGGGAAACAGTTTTTAAATCTTCTAGTCCAACTCTGATTAAAGATATTCAAACTGTTTTCAAAGGCTGCATGATATGGATAATAAGTGTTTTTTTAAACAAAATCCAGGCCATAATATTACAAGCCATTAAAGTGTTTGACTGAAGTTGGACTATCATTAAGATTAAAGGAGGATACCCCAGAAAGGCCTATATTACCCATAAAAAACCCAAACAACCCATCCACAAAACAAGGAATCAAACAGTTCATTGGTCATTGCCTCAGAAAATAGCCTTCGTGGTCATTCGTCCCACAAAACCATAGACGGTGAAACCAGAGTGATTCCTACAATCCAAAGGATGTTGGCAAAGAACACTTGAAGTAACATAAAAGCACACTTTATAAAATGTCAAGAAAAAGAACAGAAAAAGGATGTTAAACCTAAATCTACTACACACAGACAAATGTGCTACATGTTGATAAATAAGACTAGTATTTGAAGCTAGCTTCTCCATCAAAGAACTCATAAAATATGTGCTAAGAATTAACTGCTGCTTCTCTAGAAGAGAAACCTAGTTTTGCTTAAAAGATAGCTTTTTCCTATCTGGAAATTTTGTTTTTGTTTTGCTTCTCAATAGTTGGAATAAATTTTTGTAAAATACCTATGTTAAAATGGTATAAAAGGAATGTTCCTCTTTGTAGATGTTGCAGTGAGCTCATCCCACTGGACAGAACACCCATGAAGAAAGTGCAGATACAGAGATGACACGTAGCTGGCCGCAGGAGTAAGGGAGGTGGAGTGCAGGGGTGTGCTGTGGGGCAGCCACAAAGTGACCCCTGATTTGTCATGGCAGAAGTTCATCTCTATTTGCATCCAAGCAAAAAAAAACCAAACCAACCAACAACAACAACAACAAAAAAACCAAACACCAAAAAACACGACAAAACAAACAACAAAAATCCCCCAAAAACAAACCAGTTCTGTGATTTGCAGCTTTTTAGAACCAAGTAATCATTACCTGCCACCAGTCCACTGTCACTGGAGAAAAAACACACCTACTTTCTTCTCTAATTTCAACCTCATCTTTTCTACAGTATATGGCTTACACAATAAGAGATCTGCACTGGTAAAAGTAATTTCAGTATTGTAAGGGTTCTTTTACTATAGGATTGAAGTAATATATGGTTTAGAAATTATTTTAAATTGAGGGCAAGAAGCCAACCCAAGTCATATCTACACTTAATGCACATGCTCTAGACTGTAAACGTTTTTGTCCTCGTAAACATGCAGCAATTTTGTTTAAAACCATCTTCTTAGGTAGGGTGATCTTAATCATGTTTTCCTGCAGTATAAAGATTATCTTTCTCCTGTAGTCTCTGGAAAGCAGTATGTATGAATGACCCAATGCAGATTTAAATTAACTGGAGCTACATAACATTGATGATAATAATTATTCTTGTCTCTTCTCAAATGAACTCTGTAGGTTTTTCACCCTGTTGCAATAATTTCCTTAAAATTTTAATTATAGTTTAATAAGTCTAGTGGCATAGCAGTAGTGCACAAAGCTGCCACAAAAACGCTGTAGCTCTAAATACACCCTTGGGTTTTCATTAATGCATATACAGCTTGAGATTTTTACATTTTGATAGAGGGTAAGAAAATATATTCACTCCATTTTCTGTTTGTTTTAAATAACCTTGAAGAGACACATTCCAGAAGGCTGATTTTGCCATGTATGTAGTAACTGCTCCTTTAGCAGCATGAAGCCTCAATATTCACAACTGCTGGCTGGAAAATTCAGCTACTTCCCCCAGTAGAGGTATAGGCAACAAGCACCCTGGCAAGACACAGCGAGAGCATCTCTCAGCTGGGCACATGCGCACCAGAACTGCAAATGCGCTTAGGGGCGATATAACTCAGCTACATTTAACCAGTCTGGGTGCCATCAGCATCAACTACAGCAAGGTAAGTCACTTTGTGGTGGACTTCAGCATTATCTAGAGAGCTGCCTGCCAGCTGGTTTTTCTGGCCTGATCATTTCTTACAGACACCTTGGGAAGGGAGATGAGAAGCCAGCAAGAATATGCTGGACCATGTTGCAACTACAACTCCAGCTGCCAAGCAAAGTTATTTCTCGGTTGGAGATAAACAGTATTATAAAGAGATACTGAAAATACTAAACATCTAAAGGGATTGTTAAGCCTAAGGAAATAAAGCATTTTGGTCATTCCTGCTTTTGCCTCACATTAGTTCTGTTTAGAAAATTGTCTCACGCTAAAAGATGAAACATCAGACAGACACACCACACTGTCCACCACGGGCATACAAAAGGGGCGATCGCATTTTGAATCCTGCCTGATGTGTGAATCCTCTCACTGCAGAGGTAGCAACAACTGCCTGTTACAACCACTGTGCACTAGTTACACCAGAAATAGTTCACAAATAATTATTAAAAAGAAAAAAAAAAAAGGGGGCTCTAAAACCATAAGACTCACCATAAAACTTGCCCATAAACAAAGAAGAGCACTCTCAAAATCCATAAGCAAACAGTCTTAACCTCTATTTTCTTTTCCTCAACATAAGTGTATTGCTTTTCCTAAGGAACTCCGTTACATTATTTTGTATATATTATTAAAATTCCAAGGATAGATTTTAATCTCCTTTACCCTGACTTAAATCCAGTTAAACTTCACTGTGGCAATTCAATAGGTCCAAAATTACCCTGTGCTTTTTATTCTTAAGTTTTTGGAAGTAAATGAATGCCACTTTGGTTCCTGTGAGAGTTCTCAGGTTTATGTTTTCTTTGGAAGTAAAAATACTACTACTGGCTGCTGATTTTGAAGGCAAAACTAAGGACTAATCATGAAAAATTCACTGTCTGTAGAGTATTTTTCAAAAAAACTATAACTTTTTCTGCAGATATTGCACATATATGCATATTATATTTAAATTTTTTAACTCATTTGTATTTAAAAGACACTGTAATTTGCTTTTCCCAGATACGTTACTCTTAATTAATCCTAACAGCTTTTCACATTTATATTATCACTATTTAAAGTTGAGAAGAGACTTTTAATTGATCCAAATTACATATTCAAATTAGCCTTTTATGAACTCAAATTAACATACCATAGACATTTTATTTAATTTGGTCCTCAAAATGTCACCAACGTAATTTGGTTTTAATATATTAATTAGTACAAATTCACAAATTATTAAACTATAATAAGTTCCTCTATCTGAATATTCCTTTTCAAATAGTACCCCAAAGCAACTTACAGCCCAAGATGATGTTCTGCATTCACAAGTCTTGCTTCCTCAGATTCTGTAGCATTTATTTCTGCTGATGCACTTTTGTTTGCTATCTCATAAGAGCTAAGAAAGGAGAAAAAGTCTTTGGGATTGTCTGTCACAGGAAGAAAATATCTTAAATCCATGTGTTTAGGATTCTTTTGTTGGCTTTTTAAAAAATGTTTTAGTCACATTCAGAAGTTTGCAAGACTTATTTTAATGAAAATGTTTTTATTTTGGAATTTTGTTTTCTTACAAGCTAACCTACAGTAGCATTATCCCTGCTTTCTCAGAGCTCCTACTTTGCCCTAAAGGAACACCTGAAGGATCTCCAATGCAGAAAGAGAACTCAAGTGGCTCTCTCTTTCCCCCTTGCTGCTCCCCATCTACCTTGGTAGTATATAAAGGTAAAAAAGTCACTTTAAGACTAGAAACATACACCAGTTCCTTTTTTTC
Source organism: Megaceryle maxima (assembly GCA_024605025.1). Taxonomy (NCBI): domain Eukaryota; kingdom Metazoa; phylum Chordata; class Aves; order Coraciiformes; family Cerylidae; genus Megaceryle; species Megaceryle maxima. Next base: position 18,308 of record JANHGN010018651.1, on the reverse strand, counting down.
ATTCTTTATTATTTGAAATTTGCAGTCTTTCAGAAGCTGTCCAAGTGATCAGGCTCTGTGTGATTCACTAAAGAACAGCAGTTATTTTCTGGTACAGCCATCCAGTCCTGGAAAATCAGGCATCTTAAAGAAACAGATCCTGGCTACAGTCTGCTTCTGTTAATGAGCTGCCATCAGTCACTGGCTTCATAAGGAGTGCTTGTCATTACAGAATTGCATGGCACTAATTGTGGACATCCTGCTTCTATCCCTATTCAATCTCAGTTTGAACACTTGAGACTAAGTTCAGCATTCACACAACACAAATCCATTATTATCTTACCCCTGAAAACCGACTTTTCACAAAGATTTGCATGTTGTATTTTGTTTAGTGCTTGTCTTAGCCTCATCTGCAGGAGTTATCTGCTCTCAGCAACCAGCTTTGTGTCCCTCATTAAGTCACTCATCTGCAGAGCTTCAGTATACTTCTCTTCACTAACAGTTCAACTGTTTGTAAAATAAGACAAAATTTTCCACCTTGCTTACTAACACTTATACACTATTCAATATGGATGAGCTTTTCTCTACTGAATGTAATCCTCTGTTCTTACAAAATTAAAAGTTTTAGGCTTTTTATTCTTTAGCTGAAGCATGATAATCACCCCAGGCAGGAATTCAAACATGGCAGAGGTGTGCAATCTCAGCTGTGAGGGGTTCACATGAAGATGGAACTGGACAGAATTCTTTGTTCATAGCAAATCTCAAGTTTGAAATTTGGCTTCAGTCCAACTTAGAACTAAATAACATTTTTTTTAAGCTTATTTCTTAAAGGACACTCTGTATGTTGTATGCTATAGAAAGGCCAAAAGTTGGAACTTTCAAAGCATAATGTGTCTTAGATTCCTCAGCTACTGAAAGATGTTGATAAAACACACAGCATTAGCTTTCAGCCCAGGAGTGGGTACAACTCAGACGTTTCCAGTACTAAATCCTGCAGCCTCAGTCATCCTATCTCTGCTTCTTACTAGGTAAGTGTCTGGAGAAAGCAAAGGTTGTGTACACTTCATCTAGGACTTCTGGAACTTCCATTCCACAGGCCCTCAGGGCACAGCCTAAAGAAATAACTGTTGGTCACAAACCTCTTCAAAAACTGTTCCACTGGGGACTGATCACTACATTGAATTTACTATCAGGTGTGTTGTGTGCACACACATTTGCCTGGGAAATGCTGGACAAATATTTGGGTAGGATTGTTCTGCTGCACTATATTTCCCCCAGCTATCAGCTAGACCTGGCCTTACAGAGTTTCCAAGGCATTTTGGTTTTGAGGGTTTTTTTGTTTGTTTGTGGGATTTTGTTTGTCGTTTTTGTTTTGTGTTTTTTTTAAAGTATTATCCAGATGTAACTGCAAAAGCAAATGATTCTCTTCCCTCCATTAATTCCTGGGCTACTGCTCTTTTCCTTATAATATTTAGTCTACAAAAAGCGACTAAGTATAGTCTTAATGAACATAATACTGGAGAAAAACATTTTCCTTCAATAGAAGAAAAATCTAAATTTATCAACCCAGAAGGACTTCCAATGGCAAAAAAACCCACAACCCACTGCATTGCCATCAAATCAATAATTCTGTTCAGTCCTTTTCAGAGTTTCTGCTCCTAACTTGAAACTTCTGCAATAGCCACATTAACTAACATACAAATAACACATTGACTCTGCAGAAATTGCTCATTTACTGTATCAAAGAAAGTATGCACAGCTTTAGCAACTTTGTATACTTTTAAAATACATCTTAGTTCTAGGAAAGCTTTTCAAGTTCTCATCAAATATCCTGAGTTTTGCAGCAGAACAAGAAATACAAGGAAACCATAGCAAATTTTCACATTTCTGCTATCACTGGATCATAACAAAGAAAATCACAGTTCTGCCAAAGCAAAGAATATATGCTCAGTAGCTGAGATGAGGGAAAGTGTGGAATATAAAGCCTACAATGCCACAAGTCCAGAAAAATCAATAAAGAAACTGCAATACAGAATGATACATGTGTCAGCTGGTGTTTTTGAAGCACAAAGGTAGAAAGTTATTTTTTATAAAAACAACTCAAGTGGAAACATATACTTCTCTGCCCACTTCAGGATTATATTCAAGCTTTCTTGAGTCATTGCCTTTTTTTGGTGTTGTTTTCTGAAAAATCTTCCTCTTGGGACCAACTCTCAGTCCCAAGATAACCCATCTTGATTTTAACAAAACTTCTCCTTTGTAGGCAGCACCGGGGATGACTTTTACAAGATTGAATCACTCAAAAGTTTTGAAAAGACAAAAAATAATAATAAAAAAACCCCACTCAGGCATAGATACTACCACAGTGGAAACTGAATACAGTCTTTGAATTTATCTCATTCACAGTTTAAAAACAGGGTTTTTTGTCTTCCATGAGCTACAGAGTCTATGAAATATATGGTTAAAAATAAATCCAACAGAAAACTGTTCAAAAGAAACATTATCAAATATAAAGCCACTGTGTTCAAATCCATCTTTGGTTAGATCTTGGTCACAGCTTCTTGTTAGTTTCATGCTGGAATGTTTTGAACTGCCACAAATTTTCCTTAAACCCCTTTGTAGACTCTTACTCTGCTCACTAGTGAGGAGAATCACAGAGTTTAGAGAAACAGAAAGTACATGATTCTAATTAATATACCATTTTCTTACCATTGAAATGTAACTTTTACAGGATAGTAACTAAACAGGCTGAGAAAAATAAACATGACATTACATCATACACTGTACCATTTTCACTACCGATAAAGATCTCAAATTCATCGGTGTTACCAGATTTCCCTAAAGTCTGAAATGACTTAGAGCGGATAACCTAGGTCAAAACAAATCTTCCCCAAAAGCCTTCCTTTAACTTTTCTTAGGAAGTTCACATTAAACATTTTTATTAATTCATTATACAGAAACTAAAGAGCAATTCAGAAATGGCACTACACCGATAGGCATTTAGAATAGACTATTTCAGTTGGAAGGGACATACAATGATGTCGGACCAATTCTGGGCTGATCAAATTAGAGCTTAATAATAAGGGCATTGTCTAAATCCATTATGCCTTCAGACACTTATATACACATAGCTAAGCAGCAACACTGAAAATGTTCAGTACAAATACATGCATGTTCAGTACAAATACACTGTATATTCTTACTAGAACAATGCTTTTTGAAAGTCATCTGAGCAACAATAAGCCTTTTCAACCTTGAGTATCTTGCAGGTAGGTAACAGCAGTTAATCTGCAATAGCAAAGCTGACACTGATTATAAAATTATACATATCAGATGGTCATTTTATTTCTTATTACAGTCTAAGTTTAAAATTATTTTTTTCCCCTGGAAACTAAATTACTTTAAGATCTTTCTCCTTAAACTATTTTTGGATCTGGTATGGCTATGAAATATTATGCAATTCACATTTAAACACATCGATCAGAAGCCACATTTGCCTGCTCCCTAGGACTGGGAGAGACTGAAGGCAAGGAGCCTGTTTCCTCCTTATTGTTGATCCTGAGCTCAAGCCATGCTCTATTAACATTTCCTGGGCTCCTGGGTTGGTAAATGATAATCCTTGCTTTATTTAAAAAGACATATACTAACAGGCAATACTTGACTTTGAATATGGATTAAAAAAAAATCAGATATCTCAAACTTAACTTTGATATGTTCACATCTTCACCTATTTACTAAATGTATGATGTTCTGTACTAAAACAGCACAAGAACATAACGCTCAAGACATTAATTCCTCTCACTTGTAATACGTTTACTGAGTGTCAGAGACTGCAGCTGTTGCTTCCATAGCTTGGCTCTATGGCTTCATAGAGGGGATCTGCAAGGAAAGTTAACAGAGCTATGGTCGTTTAAAATAAAAGGATTTGTCTTCCCCTAGATGCAAAAAAACCTACATCTGGAATTTTAATATTGATCAAAATATTTGCCGGGTACCAGACAGCCCATCTGAAGCTCTCTAAGGAAAAAATATACCTTCAGTCAGACACCTAAGAAAAACAGTATTTTCACAGCACTGGTGTGTTTTGTTTTTCTCATTTCACAAGGCAATCCAGTACATGGTGTTTATCAATCCAATTACATCAAAAGCCAAAATCTGCCAAACAGGCTTCTAAGAGTGAATAAGCTAAAAAGCAGCAGATGTGATTTTTTTCTTTTTCCCCCAGTCCAAACCTCAAAAGATGAAATTAAATCAACTTCTTATTACTCAGTCGGCCCCAGAGTCTGAATCTCTATTTTAGAGGGTCCTGGCAGGAAAACAGGTTAATTATTTTTAATTAATATAAGTATTTTTATATAAAGATTCATATCATTCTAAAACATCCCATTTTGTTTTATTATTTTGATGTTCTGATACTTCAATGTGTATCATGTGAACTTTGGCTCTATACTGTTATAGCAAATAACAATCAAATTGATTTACAATAGAGCACTTCCTATCTTAACTCTCAAAACTTGGCAAAAACTCAGAACTGGGTAAAACCCTCATTCTTGCATTGGTTTTAAGCTAGACTAAATGAAGTTGTGCCTAATTTATACCAATAGATAGCTCCGAGCACACAAAAAAGTTGCATCAGTTTGTGCAAAGACATGGCAGAAGCTGCTTTTCTTAATTTGACAAACTTGTATATATACTCTTATTCCAGGCAGCTTTACATGAGCCCAATCCACTGGAATTAGCACTTTATATATGATCTCTCCTATAAACAGCACCATGTAACAAATTAATAGTTACTGCCATAAATAAACTTCACTCTGTCAATTAGCACTTTTGCTAATTAAGAGAGCTTTATTTAACTGGGTGAAGTGCTGCAGAGCTTCCAGGTCCTGAGTTACCATCTCTGCTCAGTACTGCACCAACTTTGCGCAGGTACTGAGCACCATGAAAAAAAAGCTGACAGCAGTGCTGATTGCAGCTGGCTTCCCCCCCCCCCCCCCCCCCTCCAACCCAACTTGGTGCCTTTCCTTGTCTGCTGACAACACTTAG